>MDKH01149132.1:0-49481 GCA_005239495.1 Nicotiana undulata | reverse complement strand
CACGTGCTACCGGGCATGACAGACATCCACCAGTACCATCTGCTAGGGCCATGAGAGGGCGAGATTGCAGTAGGGGCCGCGGTAGGGGTAGAGGTGTAGCTCGTACAACAACTAGAGAAACACCTCCAGATCCACCAATTGTTCCAGCTTAGGAGCATGTTCCAGAGGTGGTTGAGCCAGTGGGTCCAGCTCAGGCACCAATTGAGCCAATTGTGATTCCAGTCCTTCAAGAGGCTTTGGCTCAGATTTTAACGGTGTGCACTAGCCTTGCTTAGGCATCTTCTGTTCAGACCGCGCCAACCACTTCTCTAGCAAGGGGAGGTACTCAAACTCCCACCAAACCATTTGCAACTGCTCAGGCCCATGGTGTGTCCCGTTATGAGTGTGGATGTGCAGAAAAGACTTGAGAGGTTTGGGAGACTCCAGCCTCCATCATTCACTGGGGCCGAGTCAGATGATGCTCAGGACTTGGATAGGTGTCAGTAGATTCTTCATACCACGGGTATTTTGGAGACTAGTTGGGTCTCGTTCACTACTTTTTGTTTTACCGGGCTGCCTTCAGATTGTGGGAGGCCTATGAGAGGAGCTGGCCACTCGATGCTACACCACTTTCATGGCATGCGTTCTTCATTCTCTTCTTGGAGAAGTTTGTGCAACTGACCTGTAGGGAGGAGCTGGGCAGACAGTTCGAGCAGCTATGTCAGAATGGCCTGTTTGTGACCCAGTATGAGATGTGATTTTTAGAGTTGTCTTGTCACGTAGTTTGGTTGCTTCGCACCGAGAGGGAGAGGATTAAGAGGTTCATTGATGGCCTCACCAATCAGTTGCATTTTGCTATGACTCGGGATAATGTATGTGGTGCTCGATTCGACGAGTTGTTTGATATTTCTCGATGACTTAAGATTGTTTATACTCAGGAGCGTGAGGAGAGGGAGGCCAAGAGGCCTTGTGGATCAGGTGGTTTTAGCGGTGTTCTTTCTGGGGGTCAGTTTTACCACAACAGAGGTCGTCCTTATAGGCACGCCCAGATGGATTGTCCAGTTAAATCTGGTGCATCATCCATCCATGGTTCATACAGTGCTCGTTAGGGTCAGTCATCTCTCTATGCCATTCAAGCTCAGAGTTCATCCCGTGCTCCATCAGTTCAGGGCTCATCTATGCCAGGCCTTTCTAACAATAACTCTAGTAATCGGGGGCCGATTCAGTCACAACCACCAATACCGGGGAGTTGATTTAGAGTGCGAGGAGTTTGGGCATATGTGGAGACAATGTCCCTGTCTCTCTGGGGGTCATTTTAATAGAGGAGTCAGGCTGCGACTTCAGTGCCAGTTACTTGGCCACCCGCCCAGCAAGCTCGGGGTGGGGCCCAAGTAGCTAGAGGTTGCCTTATAGGGGGAGGCCTATCAAGCCCAATTCTATGTTATCCATGCTAGGCCAGATGCTATTGTTTCAGATGCAGTGATCACAAGTATTGTCTCAGTATGCCACATGGATGCTTCTGTATTATTTGACCCTGGTTCCACTTATTCGTATTTATCCTCGTATTATGCTCATTATCTGATGTGCCCCGTGAGTCCTTAGTCTCATTTGTTCATGTATCTACGCTGGTGGGTGATACTATTATTGTGGATCGTGTATATCGGTCATGTGTAGTGACTATTGGGGGATTAGAGACTAGAGTTGATCTCTTATTGCTTAGCATGGTTGATTTCAGCGTGATCTTGGGTATGGATTGGTTGTCTCCATGTCATGCTATGCTGGATTGTCTTGCTAACACTGTGGCATTGGCGATGCCGGGGTTGCCAAGGATCGAGTGGAAAGGTTTTCTAGATTATGCTCCCAGTAGAGTGATTTCATATTTGAAGGCCCAACAGATGGTTGTGAAGGGTTGTTTATATTATTTGGCCTTTGTGAGGGATGTTGGTGCAAATACTCATACTATTGATTATGTTACGTTGGTGCGAGATTTTCCGGATTCCTGCAGATATGTCGGGCAAGGCGCCTGACAAGGATATTGACTTTGGTATTGACTTGGTGCCGGGCACTCAACCCATTTCTATTCCTCTATATTGTATGGCACTGGCTGAGTTGAAGGAATTGAAAGATCAACTTCAGGAACTTGATAAAGGGGTTTATTAGGTCTAGTGTGTATCCATGGGGTGCATAAATTCTATTTGTGAAGAAGAAGGATGGTACTATGCGGATGTGCATCGACTATAGGCAATTGAACAAAGTTACAATCAAGAACAAGTATCCTTTGCCACCTATTGATAATCTATTTGACCAGCTTTACAGAGCGAGGGTGTTCTCGAAGATTGATTTTATGGCTGGGTATCACCAGTTGATGATTCAGGACTCAGATATTCTAAAGATAGCATTCAGGACTCGTTATGGTCATTATTAGTTTATTGTGATGTCTTTTGTGCTGACCAACGCCCTAGCAACATTCATGCATATGATGAACACAATATTTTATCCTTATCTCGACTTGTTTGTCATATTATTAATTGATAATATCCTGGTGTGCTCTCGTATCCAAGAGGAGCATGCCCAACATTCGAGGATTGTGTTGCAGCAGTTCTGGGAGGAGAAACTTCATGCCAAGTTCTCCATGTGTGTTTTTTGGCTTAGTTCGGTGGCGTTCTTGGGGAGCGTGGTGTCCAGTTAGGGGATCCAGGTGGATCCAAAGAAGATAAAAGAGATTCAGAGTTGACCCAGGCCGTCCTCAGCTATGGAGATTCGGAGCTTTCTCGGCTTGGCCGGTTATTATCGTTGCTCCGTGGGAGATTTCTAGTCTATTTCATCGTCTTTGACTAACTTGACCCATAAGGGTGCTACTTTCAAGTGGTTGGATGAGTGTGAAGAGAGCTTCCAGAAGCTCAAGACTGCCTTGACCAGAAATCCAATTCTAGTTTTTCCTTCAACTTCAGGGTCTTATACTGTGTATTGTGATGCGTCTCAGATCGGTATTGGGTGTTTCTTGATGCAGGAGGGTAGAGTGATTGCTTATGCTTCGCGTCTGTTGAAGCCTCATGAGAAGAACTACCCTGTCCATGATTTGGAGTTGGCTTCCATCGTTCATGCATTGAAAATCTGGAGGCATTATCTATACGGTGTGTCTTATGAGGTATTTACGGATCATAGAAGTCTCCAGCACTTGTTAAAATAAAAGGATCTAAATTTGAGGTAGCGGAGATGGTTGGAGCTGCTAAAGGACTATGATATCACCATTATGTATCATCCCGGGAATGACAATGTGGTGGTCAATGCCTTATGTAGAAGGCAGTGAGTATAGGTAGCCTTGCATTCATTCCTATTGGTGAGAGACCACTTCCAGTAGATGTTTAGGCCTTGGCCAACCAATTCGTAAGATTAGATATTTCAGAGCCCGTCGGGTTCTAGCTTGTTTGGTTTCTCGGTCTTCCTTATATGATCGCATCATAGAGAGCCAGTATGATGATCCTCATTTTCTTGTCCTTAAGGACAGAGTTCAGCACGGTGATGCCAAGGATGTTACTATCAGGGATGATGGGATTTTGAGGATGCAGGTTCAAATTTGTGTGCCCAATGTAGATTGGCTACGTGAGTTGATTCTTCAGGAGGTTCACTGTTCATAGTATTCAATTCATCCTGGTGCCGCAAAGATATACCAGAACTTGAGGCAACACTATTTATATCTCAGTGCCTTAACTATCAACAGGTGAAGTGTGAGCATCAGAGACCCGGTAGATTGCTTCAAAGGCTTGAGATTCCAGAGTGGAAATTAGAGCGTATCACCATGGATTTTGTAGTTGGGACCCTCACGGACTTCGAGAAAGTTTGATGCTATTTGGGTGATTGTGGATTGGCTGACCAAGTCCGCACACTTCATTCCAGTTGGGACTACTTATTCTACGGAGTGGTTGACTGAGATTTACATCTGCGAGATTGTTCGAATTCATAGTGTGATAGTGTCTATCATTTTAGACCGGGGCACGCAGTTTACATCACAGTTTTGGAGAGTAGTAAAACAGGAGTTGGGGACCCGGGTTGCGTTGAGCACCACATTTCACCCTCAGGCGGACGACCAGTCAGAGCGCACTATTCAGATATTGAAGGACATGTTACGCGCTTGTGTCATTGATTCCGGGGGTTCTTGGGATCAGTTTTTGCCGCTCGCGGAGTTTGCCTACAACAACAACTACCAGTCTAACATTCAGATGGATCCGTATGAGACTTTGTATTGGAGACGGTGTCGATCTTCGGTGGGTTTGTTTGAGCCTAGTGATGCTATACTATTGGGTACTGACTTGGTTCAGAATGCTTTGGACAAGATTAAATTGATTCAGGATCGCTTCGCATGGCACAATCCACACATAAGAGTTATATCAGTAGGAAGATTAGTGATGTTGCTTTCATGTTTGAGGAGAAGGTACTACTCAAGGTTTCACCCATGAAGGGTGTTATGAGACTCAGGAAGAAGGGAAAGTTGAGCCCTCAGTATATTGGTCCGTTTGAGATACTTCAGAGGATTGGCGAGGTGGTTTACAAGCTTGGCTTTCCACCTAGTATGTTGAGTGTGCATCCAGTATATCATGTTTCTATGCTCCGGAAGTATGTTGGAGATCTGTCTCAAGTTTTGGATTTCAGCACGGTTCAGTTGGATGGTGATTAAATTTATGATGTGGACCCGGTGGCCATTTTGGATCGACAGGTTCGAGAGTTGAGATCAAAGAACATAGCTTCAGTGAAGGTGTAGTGGAGTGGTTAACCAGTTGAGGAGGCTACTTGGGAGACCAAGCGGGAGATACATAGCATATATCCATGCCTATTTGAGACTCTAGGTACGTTTCTAGACCCGTTCACGAATGAACGTTTGTTTAAGAGGGGGAGGATGAAACGACTCGGCCGGTCATTTTGATAGTTGTAGTCTCGTTCCCCTATTTACTATACATTCCATGCTTAATTGTTAATGTGTGACTTTCCGCGGTAGTTGGTTCAGGTCCGTAGAGGTTTCAGAATGAATTGAGGCACTTAGTCTCAAGAGTGAAAGCTTAAATTGAAAAGGTTGACCGGATGTTGACTTACGTGTGGACGACACCGGAATGGAGTTTTGATGCTTTCGTTAGCTCCTTTAGGTGATTCTGGAGTCAGGAGTGTGTCTGGATTGTGAATTGGAGGTTCGTAGTTGAATTAGGATTCAGGTGGATAAAGTTGGAAATTTTGAAGTTTGACCAAGAGTGGAATTTGTGGATAGCGGGCTCGGAATCGGGTTCCTATAATTGGAGTAGGTCAGTGGTGCCATTTGTGACTTGTGTGCAAAGTTTAGGTCAATCGAACGTGATTTGATAGGTTTCAGCATTGTTTGTAGAAGTTGGAATTCCTTAGTTTCAATAGGTATGAATTGTGGTACGATTCGTATTTTTGATGTTGTATGATGTGATTAGAAGGCTCGACTAAGTTCATATTGTGTTTTACGACTTGTTGGTGTGTTTGGTTGAGTTCCCGAGGGACTCGGGTTGATTTCGTATAGTTAGCAGATCAAAAATGAGCCTTACAAGATTGTTGAAGCTGGGAGTCTTCCGATGTAATTGCACCTGCGGAGCTTTGGTCACAGGTGTGAGCTCGCATGTGCGAGGTAAAGGAGAGCAAATACGACCAGGAGTGAGGTGCGAAGGAATTTCCGCACCTCGTGGTCGTAGATGCGGAGAGGTTGAGCGCAAAGCGGAGGCCAATGCAGGAGCGGGAAAGAGGGTCGCACCTGCATTTGTGCAGGAGTGGAGCATGGTCCGCAGATGCGAAGGCCCAGTTCTAGTGGTTCACCGCAGAAGCGGAAGGATTGTCGCGTTTGCGACTCCACCGATGCGGTTAAGTTTCTGTTGGAGCGAAAAGGCTGGGCAGAACCTTAAATTCAAGGGTTCGCGATTTTTCTTCATTTTGAACATTCCAAGCTTGGGATTAGGCGATTTTTGAGAGGATTTTTGAGGGTTTTCTTGAGGTAAGTAATAATTATGTTTTTCCATTGAATTTCCCATCTAGATTATGCTTTTTTTGAGGTGTAATTTTTGGGTTTTAGGCTAGGGATTTGGAGAGATTAAATTGGATATTTGGGTGTCGATTTGGTGTTGGATTTTGGCAAATTTTGTATGGTTAGACTCGTGGCAGAATGCGCTTTCTGATTTTGTGACTTTTATTGGATTCTAAGACGTGGGCTCGAGGGCCAACTTTTGAGTCGACTTTTTGAATTTTGATTTATAACTTGGTATTTTCTTATGGAATTGATTCCTTTAGCGCGTGTTGATTGTATCAAACTATTTGTGTCTATATTCGAGGCATTTGGGAGCCGATTTGCGAGGCAAGGGCGTGTTGGAGTAGGGATTTTCATGGTTTGAGGTAAGTAACAGTTCTAAAATTGGTTCTGAGGGTATGAAACCCCGAATTTTGTATCATGTTATTGTTGTTAAGGTGACACCCATGCTAGGTGACGGGCGTGTGGGCGTGCACCGTTGTAATTGTGACTCGGTCAATTCCATGAACTGTATAGCTGAATAATCTGTTGTTATCCGTGTATTCTCCATGTGTTATTGAAATTGGACTGCAAATCATGATAGAAATCATGCTTAGGCTATGTGTTGATACTGTAGGGACCCTCTGAGGTCGTGTTACTTGTTGAATTATCTGTTAAATTTCCACAATGTACTCCATCACAGTTTTTACTCGCATATTATAGATCACTCTCTGTTGATCTTTAGTGATACAATATATCATCATTGTTTAGGCTGATTATCATGACTATTGAGAGCCCGAGAGACTGGAGAGATTGATGACTGAGTGAGGGCGAGGGATCGGGCTGCACGTCGTAACATGTTTTATTGATCTATGCCACGATTGGATTATTATAGCGCTTGGGCTGAAAGAGCCCCTCCGGAGTTTGCAAACCCACAGTGAGCGCAGGTACTGAGTGCGAGTGCCGAGTGACTGTTGATCTTGTCCAAGCCACACCTCTATTTGAGGTTGTGAAACGGTCGGAGCAATAATAGTACCCAACAAGGAGTAGAGGCTGATTTTCCACAAGGACCTACAAATGGGACTAGGAGTATATATTTGAGTGAATGGGATTGAGTTATCTCGGATTACACTTCCACAAAAGTTGGTTTGTTTATAAATCTATTTTAAAACTAAGGATTAAAACTAGCAAATTGTTTTTATTTGTTTTTCAAGTGGTAAAAAGGCCGGCTATGACCTTCACCTAGGTGTTCACTTAATAGGTTGTAATCCTTAAAGCTTGTTTTCTTGGTCGGGATGGATTATAATTATCAACACTCGATTACCCACTCTGTACCTCACGATTAGAGAGTGATTTTGCCCGATTTGGCTTTCTCAAGTACAAATGTGTATTGAATGAAACAGTTGATAATAAGCTCAAGTCGGGTTTTAATATCTCTAGATTCAACCCTTTAATTGAGTTTATCAATTTCTCGATTGATAAACCCTATTTGAGGTTGTGAATCGGTCGGAGCAATAATAGTACCCAACAAGGAGTAGGGGTGATTTTCAACAGGGAGCTTTGAATGGAACTAGGAGTATATATTTGATTGAATGAGCTTGAATTATCTCAGATTACACTTCCACAAAAGTTGGTTTGTTTATAAATCTATTTTAAAACTAAGGATGCCAACTAAGGATTAAAACTAGCAAATTGTTTTTGTTTGTTTTTCAAATGGTAAATAGGCCGGCTATGACCTTCACCTAGGTGTTCACTTAATGGGTGTAAGCCTTAAAGCTTGTCTTCTTGGTCGGGATGGATTATAACTATCAACACTCGATTACCCACTCAATACACCTCGGTTAGAGAGTGATTTTTCCCGATTTGGCTTTCTCAAGTCCAAATGGGTATTGAACAAAATAGTTAATAATAAGCTAAAGTCGGGTTTTAATATCTCTAGATTCAACCCTTTAATTGGGTTTATCAATTTCTCGATTGAACCAATTCCTAGCTAGCCAAGTTTTCCTAGGCTAAGTCTCTCTTTCTCAAGTAGAGACCAAGTCATTAGGCATGAAATAGTGTTTGCAATCATAAAATCTTCAATTAAAAGAAAGAACATGGCTAGATAATCAACACCCAATCATAAACAACCAATAAATCGAACACCTATTAAGTTTACATACTAGGGTTGGGTCACAACCCTAGTGAAAATCTAGCTACTCATGCTTAAATTAGAAGATAAAGAAGAAAAAAGTGATAATTAAACCCATATTAATGATTGAAACGTTAAAACTAATATTCAAAAAGCTCAAAATCGCTAAAATAACTAAAAAGAAGCAAAGAAAATGGTTGCAGATATCAAAAGGTTCAAAAGTTGACCTAAAAAAGTGAAACTATTCTATTTATACAGTGCTAGAATTTTCTGACAAAATTTCCCTTTTCGTAGGTTCTGCGGCTGCACAATTCCATGTGCGTGCGGTATGCACTTCTCTTGGTCTTGACAAGATTTGAATCTGTGGACGCAAAATTCTAAAGTGCGGCTGCATCTCTCATATTCTGTGGTCCGCACATTTCTGGGTGTGGCCGCACATGGCTCTTCTGCGGACCGCATATTTTTGAGTGCGACCCCGTAGCTGACTCCTGCGGTAACACAATAATTGTGCGGTCTGCAGTTCCTTTGAGCTTGGAATGAGAACTCTCTGAACTTCTGACCTTGCTTAGCTTCTGCGGCCGCACAATTCATGTGCGGAACGCACTTTGCACTTGGACTCTAATAACTTTCCTTCGCAATACGCGGTCGCAGACTGAAATATGCGGTCTGCACTTTGAGCTTTTGTGCCTGATTTTGTCCTTGAGTTCATATCACTCCTTCTTGAGTTGGATTACATCTTAGTGTCTCATTTTCCATTTACTCCTCTAATCAAGCATATTTTATTAGTTTTTGGGAATACAATTAAACGCTTTCAGACTAAAACGGAAGTAAAAAGGTACTAATAAGTAGTCAAAATCCCCACTCATCAACTCCCCCAAACTTAAGCTTTTGTTTGTCCTCAAGCAAATAAAGCAATTCCCACCTCCACAAGTTAAGAGTTATTCCAACTAATCTAAGATGCATCAATCACACATCAATTGGGACTAACAATTACCCACACACTCATGAATTATTAACAAGGCAATGGATTCAACTTTTAAGCAAAAATAGTTCTAATGTGACACTTGAGCATCAAGAGTTGACTTAATTCGTCAAGGAAGCTCACTCTTTCATGTAGGTCATTGTGGATCACAAACTCCTCCTCTTCTACTCTCTGTTTTCACCTCACTTAAGAATGTAGCACTCAATTCAAAGATTCGTGAAAGGTTCGTTCATCTCCCTCAAAAGAATGTCGCAAGTACGACTTTAAGTACCATAGGCTTGCCCCTCATGTAAATCACCACTAATTTAAGCTCACTCGGCTTGAAATCACATAGGGCGTTTTGGGAATGAAATGAAGGCATTTTGACTAAGGTTGGATATACTATGATAGAACAGGTTTATCTTTCCTTAAGCACTCCTATTTCTCTCACCGGCTCATGCTTTGCCACTTTTTGAGGCATTTTCTATCCCAATGGGGGTTAGAGAGATTTAGCATCACTCTTTCTTGGTCATGATCTTCATTTCCTCCTTCTTTGTTTTCTCCATGCTTTGCATCATTACCATTCTTTGAAATCCCTTCAACTTTTCAACTTATTCACTTTCTTTTTGCATTTTTCTTTTTGTTGTTCTTTCTTTCTCTTGACTTCCCTTTTCTTCATTTCTTTTCTCTTTTTGTGTCTTGATACCTTTTTGAAACTCCTCGTCTCTCTTCTAAACTTATGTTTTCAGCCAATTATTTCATAAGAGTGTTAAGAAAAGCTCGGGTGCCAAGAGAGGGTCAAGACATAACCGGTAAAAGCTTGCAACATGGTGATCAAATGAGAAAGGTTTTATGCTCAAATGGGTTGACTATGGATAACAACATTGGTGGGTCATGGAAAGTTTTGAAGCGGGTCAAGGAGAGCCTACAATCACTTCTCAAGACCGCAAAACATAAAATTTTGCCTAGAAACATATTCGTGGCAAGTTCTAGACCATTCACATGGGTACTTGGACTTGCAACAAAAATATCTGCACCTCTCACACAGTTGGATTGTTAAAAGAATAGAGTCGAGGTCCCACAATGACCATATTCAAGATTGAAAATCACTATGATTCGACTAAACCACTTGACGATTGACTAAGTCAACGCAAGAGTCACAAGGTGACCAACTAGAGCTACTTCTTTCCAGAAAAAACTTGTTTTTAACCATAAGCATGTAGTTAAGTGTGTTGGTACCAAGTGAAGCATGTTTGACTCTTTTATTCATTACTATTACTATTCTTACCTAAACACCAAAAAGAGACTCAATCTCTTAAGATGGTTTTCACGCCCTCTATCGCTGGGAAGAATCACCCGCTTCACACAAAAACTACCTTTGGAAAGAACCGTGGCATTAAGAAAACCAAAGGCTTATTGACTACTAAAAACATAAAAAAAAAGCTACAAAATTATAAAGAAACTTATAGGCTAAACAAGAAGCTACTGAATTAAACATAAACTAATAAGAAAACAAAATAAAGAAGCTACTAAAAAAATAAAGGAATTTACATAATGAGAGGGGAACAGATAGAATATATAAATCAATAGAGAAAGAGGGAAGAATATATACATATATAAAATGAAAGAGGAAATTTTTATCAGTTATTACAAACCAAATGTCAAATAATCCAAATATCAAATAGACTCCATCCCCTCGAATAAGCATAAGCATTATCCCCAACGCTTAACAAAATAAGAATAAGGAAAGGTAAGAGTAAAGAGGACTCCCTGTGTGGTCTTGGACATCTTTGTGTCCATAGCTACGTCACCACCCTCAACCTCCTCTAGTTGGATCTCATCATCCTCGACTCTAAGAGTAGGTGGGTTGGTGAATATCTGTCGCACCGCCTTAGCAGTGTCGGCAGCCAGGTCTGGCTCCTCAGACTGGCCAACTGGTTCCATTGATGCTGAAGGTGCTGCTAGATCTACTGGTGTTGCTGGATTCGTGCCCATCAGCATGTCAAATGGAAGGTCCCCAACGGTTGCTATCTTTGTCACTTCTCTCCTCAGTCTCTCTACTAACTTCTTGGATGCCTGGGATTTTCTCATATTCTCCACTTTCTTCCCAAGCTCCTCAATCACTCCTCCATGTGCCACCACAGTGTCCATGATGGTCTTCTAGTTCTCCAAAATCTTCTTCAAAGTGTCCTCCACTGTCGGAGAAATATGGGGTGCTTTGATGGATGATTGTGTTGCAACAACACATGATATGTCAGTCAGCTTTGTTGTGGTTGTCTACATCCAGTTATTGAGGCTCGCCAGTGTCTGGGAGACTCGCATCATAGAAAATGGTTGAGTGATCATGGTCACTGGATTCAAAGCCGATATTGAAGGAAATGATGTTGAAGGACCAAAGGAAAGAGGTGGAGTCATAGCTGCAACAACATAAGAAGGATCACCGGAGGTGGATGGCATGTCAACTATTTCAGAAGCTACCTTGGCAGGCTCTTCAGACTGGCATGCAGTAGTAGATATGCGCCACACTGGCGTAAAATTATCGGATCAAGTGCTCTTTGTCATCAACCACCTCTTGAGTGAAACATGTCCACCCTTTTATCTCCCGAAATTGTCTTGTCACATTTGGGTTGTATCTATCCAGATCTTTCAACAAATACTGTCGCTGAAGAGTAAGCGATCTCTACGGCCACCACTCCTGGAACCTGTTGAATGCAGTCAGGCTCATAAACCTATCTTCCCAAACTTCCTTCTTCTTTGACTTCTCAAGGACTACAACTCTTGTATCACCCCACGTCCATCATCCGGGATGTCAACTACATCTACTATAGTAGCTGGTGTTGCGGGGGTAAGTGTAGATGAAGGCTCCGAAGCCTGACTATTTCCTTTCGACCCCTTAGAAGTACTCTCAGAAGTGGTGGGATTGTTCCTCAGTTGGTATCTGTGTTGAGGCAGCTATGGCTGTGATTGTACAACATGTTGTTCTTGCAATGATTTACCCTCTGATGCTTCCCTAGACAGGGCATATGAGCTTGATTCAGAGGGGTTTTAGTTGTCTACCTCGGCCTGCTGTGGGTTTCTTTCCTATCACTCTTTGACGGCCTAGGGGTAAAGAGATTTTGGCTCTGCCTCTGGAAGGCTCACCTCTCCCTTTATATGTATCACCACGGTCTAGTGATCTAACCATATTCTGCACACAACAGTACTAAAAGCAGTAAAAGTCAGTTAAAGTTCAAGTAGATAATAGAAAACAGTTGCAGACAGAAACATAATGCAGAGTAGGGGAAGTGCGGTCCGCACATTTTGAGTGCGACCGCAGATGGGGTTGTATGGTCCAAACTATTTGAAAGTACGACCGCAAGGATGATTCTGCGGTCCATACAATTATGAGTGCGAATGCACATCTGAAGTGCGGTCCGCACAATTTTGGGTGCGACTGCACATTGGAACTTCAAAAATGACAACTCTCTGAAGACAGAGAATTGCTTGATCTGCGGTCGTGGTTGAATTTTTACGGATCGCACAATTTCAAGTGTGGTCCGCACAATTATGCCACACCAAATGCCCTAGCCTACTTCTGCGGACCACACAATTCCTTGAGCAGCCGCACAATTCAAAAATTAATCAGGCAGAGTTCTAGGGTTTCTACTTTTACGCACAATTTGAACATGGTGGTAGCAATTAAACTATATCAACCAAATACCCATCCCCCATATAGCAACTAGGGGTTTACCCAACACAAATTATAGCTTGACAAATGGTCTAACAATAACTTAACAAGTTATAAACCTATTTAAGAAAATTGAAAAATTCTAAAGATGAATTGAACATACGAGTGATGAAGTGGTGTTAATGAATGATCAAAGATGACGAGCTAACTGTTAGATGAGTGAATCAATTGAATGCACTATTTTTGCCTTTGTTTTAATTTCTCATAGTTCGTAAAGTTTGAACAGTAGAAGGAGGCCTAATATTTATACTTAACGGGATGTTCTAGAGTTCAAGAGATGAGTGCGGACGCAGAATTCCTTCTACGGTCTGCACTCTGATACATGTTGTGCATTTTCCTTTTAATGATCTGCGGTCTGCAGAATAGCGTGTGCAACCACACATTTCCTTGTGCAGCCGCACTTTGGCCATTTCTCTGACAGGAAAACTTCAGAGAATGTGCAATTTTGGATTTCCAGTTGTGCGTTCAGCACAAGAATTGTGAGGCCGCAGATCCCTTCAGCTATGAAAATCCAAATTGTGCGGTGCGCACAATAAATGTGTGGTCCGCACTTTTTCCATGCTTAGCCAATTTTCTGAGCACAGTCCCTGGAAAGCATGCTCATTCCTGCAACACACTTCAAAACCAGTTAGCACAAACGAAGACCTATCTGAAGAAGAAGAGAAAAAAAAAAGAAACTTGGGCTGCCTCCCAAAAAGCGACTGATTTAACGTCGCGACACGACGCAGATTACCATCACTTCAAATGAATCAGTTCCACCACGTGGCCATCATCAGATTTCCCATGTAATGCTTCTTCTGGTATCCATTAACTCGAAATACCTCATCATTTTTGTTTTTCAAGTCAAAAGCACCAAAAGGTGTCACACCCACAATTTCAAAGGGACCACTCCATTTGGATTTCAACTTTCGGGGAAACATCCTCAATCATGAGTTGAACAACAACACAAGATCGCCCACCTTGAATTCCTTGTTTCTGATGTATTTGTCATGAATGCACTTCATTCTTTCTTTGTACAAGGATGAACTTGCATATGCATGGTACCAAAATTCATCTAGCTCATTCAAATGTTCAACCCGCATTGTTGCAGTTGCATCCCAATCAAGATTTAACTTCTTCAAGCCCACATGTCATTGTGCTCAAGTTCCACTAGAAGATGAAAAGCTTTGCCAAACACCAACTAGTATGGAGACATCCCGATAGGCATTTTGAAAGCAGTCCGATAAGCCCATAGTGCATCATCAAGCTTTTTTAACCAATATGTCCGGCTAGCATTCACTAACTTGGATAAACTACTCTTGTTCTCCCGGTTGGAGACTTCCACTTGTCCGCTTGATTGATGGCGATAGAAGTTGTGAATTTGTGAGTGACACCATACTTGCTAAGCAAGGTGTCAAAAGCTTTGTTGCAAAAATGCGATCCCCCATCGCTTATGATAGCCCGCGGAGTACCAAACCTTGTAAATATGTTCTTTTTCAAAAATGTCACCACACTTCTTGCTTCGTCGTTGGGTAGAGAAACGACCTCAAACCATTTTGACACATAACCCACTGCTACCAAAATGTAGGTATTCCCACAAGAGCTTACAAAAGGTCCCATGAATTCAATACCCCACACATCAAAAATATCAATCCTCAAGATGGTGGTGAGGGGAATTTCATTTTTCTTTGAGATCCCACCGGCCCTTTGAATTCATCACAACTCTTGACTAAATCACTTGAATCCTTGTAGAGAGTAGGGCAATAGAATCCACAACTTAACACTTTGGTCGTTGTTCTTGCTCCACCATAGTGACCAATATATGGTGAAGAATGACAAGCCCCGAGAATTTCAACTTGTTCCTCCTCCGGCACACATCTTCTAATCACACCATCAGTATAAATCCGGAAGAGGTACGGTTCATCCCAATAATAGTCTTGACAATCCCATTTGAGTTTCTTCCTTTGGTTCGAAGAGAACTCATCTGGGATAATACCACTCACAAGATAATTTGCTAGATCAGCGAACCATGGCATCTCAGTCATTGAAATGGCTAGTAGTTGCTCATCGGGGAAGGATTCATTGATTTCAAGGCCATCACGCGGCCTCCCCTCCTACTACAAATGATACTAGCGGCCCGCCACTTGGTTTTTACTTACTTTGTGGTCTTAGATGTCTATATCGAACTCTTAAAATAAAAGCACCCATCTCATCAGCCGAGCCTTTGAATCTTTCTTGCTCATAAGGTACCGAAGTTCCACATGATCAGTGTGGACAATCACCTTTGTACCTATCACGCCACAAAATCCGAGGGACGAGACCGACGCCTAACCGGATGATTCCGGTCAAGTGGACCTTGATTGCCTTTCTTACCCAACACGCTACCCCATAGTTACAATATACATTTTATAAATGAAATAGAAAAATAGAGTCAAGATATGTATTTTCATCATAAGTGCATTTTTCCTTCTTTAAAGATTCAACATTGGATAATCCGAAAACACATATGATAAATACAACACTTCTGATGCAGAACCACGATTCTAATAAATACAACCACTACCCAAAATACATATACAACCCACATAGTGTCTACAGAGCCTCTAAGAATACAAGGAGTTTACATAGACTTGCCGGCAACAAGGCCCCGGCTATACCTTAAGAGACACAATATATACAAAAGGAGATGATATAGACTACACACGGCCCCGAGAGGAAGTGGGGCTCACCAGAACTGCTGAAGGGATGAAGAGGAGGCACCACTATCGGCAGTCGGAGCTACCTATTATGGAACCACCTACATCCATATAAAAGATGTAGCACCCCCGGCAAAAGGGACGTTAGTACCATTGAATAGTACTAGTATGTATGAACAAACTTTACTCTAAGTAAAATCAAAATAGTGCACAGATAAGAGGCAGTCAAAGAAACCAAACAATTATTGCACAGAGATACAGAGAATCAAAAATGAGGTTTTCACAGTTTCTTATTTCAATTGTTCTCCTGTTGCGGTGCAACCCGATCCCACCTTACAATCATATTCCACCTTATTTATTCTCATCATTCCACCCTTATTTCTTCTATTGCGGCGTGCAACCCGATTCCACCGCACAATCACACTCCACCCTTATTACTTCTCAACATATCATCCTTATTTCACCTGTTGTGACGCGCAACCTGATCCCACCGAACATCATTTAGATAGCAACAACAATCAACAATTTAATCACAAGGATTTTTACCATCAAGAGTAGAAATTTATAACAACCATGTGAAAACAAGGGCACAATAATCTGTACCAAGCAGTGAGTCATGTATGGTACGCCATAACCATTTAGATCAGTTAAATCAATTCACTTTTCTTTCCCAACATTTACTACACAACCCTTAGCACTTGGATACATTCAAAGATTGAGTTCATTACCATTTTCATTCATTTAGTAGCACTTTCTTTCATACCAATAAGTTCAAGCATATAACGAGTCTTGCACATGACAGGGTAAGCACAAAGAATCATATTTCACAATCTCAAGTAGCATGGTGACATCGCAATCAACTTAAGGAATTCAGAGAACATGATTCTTCACCTCATCACAATAGGACAATCGATTCAAATACAATCGAACCAGGAATTCATACCGAATGCTCGGACACCAACAAGGAGACTCTACGAAGATTAAAGTTATCCATACATACCTCGAGTCAGAATTTCCCTTTATTATCAATTCTCAAATCACCGGACCTTCAAACGCCTTCAATCTAATTTACAATGCTACACATTTAGACTTAGAGTTAGGAGCTTTGAACTCCTTTGGGCCTCTTATCAAATACTATGTGATCCTTTAGATTAACTAGCCCCTTTTTAGCAAAAGATTGCCCTAGCCTACTTCATTTTTTTAGATTATGAAAGATTATTCACATGCATGCAAGGTCTTAACTTTCATTCTCAATAACCAACCTATGTGTGTTATATTCTAACTAAAATCTGAGAATTTGGGGAAATGGGGTGAAGACTTACCTCTTATTGTGAAGAAGACAACGAATACTCGAAGATTTCCAAGCCTGAGTAGAGGTGGTGGACTGATTTGATGAAGAAGATGGCTTTCTATCACTAAACCCACTCTCACTTCTCTCTATTTTAGTCAGATAGATGTTAAAATGAAAGGGGTAGGGGTTTTATTAGGCTGGGGGTCGGGTATAAAATTTAGAAATTAGAAGCCCCGAAGCAGGGAATGTGGTCAGGAATGCGATCGCATTCCTGCTATGCGGTCTGCATTCCTGTCGCATAAATGGCCCTCAGCTGGGCCAAATGGGAAACAAACTACCCAGGTGTGCGACCACTATGCGGTTCGCATACCTGTTATGCGATCGCATAATGCGTCGCATAACCTCCTCCGCAAAACTTCAGGTGCAAGAATGCGACAACTATGCGGCCCGCATTGCCAAAATGCGATCGCATTTTGGGCCGCATAACTGTCCTCAAAATGTATAGCAACTGTCCAGGTATGTGACCATTTTACGGTCCGCAGACCTGATCTGTGATCGCATAGTGGACCGCAAATCCGCACAATTCTGGAAAATTTTATCTTTTAAGTCCCGGGGTACTTTTTACTTCAAAAAGGTCCGTTTTTAAGAATTTCTACAGTTATAACAACATGGGGACCTACCCGGGCATCTTATTTTGTTAAGAAATTTTATGGGTCTTTACATCCTCCCCCACATAGAATTATTCATCCTCGAATGAGGATCGGGAATCACTAGGTTATAAAAACATGACTTGTCAACCCCCAATTCTCACTAACTCCGATATTTTCTGAACATTTCTCCAGAGTTTCCTCTGTAATTAGGCCTATCTACCTGCCAGAGAGCCCCCGAAACACACTTTTAACCAATTTCACACATTTCCAGTTACTCCAACAACTTGCACATAATTCGGTTATCTCAACAAGTTGCATATAACTCAATTACTTCAACAAGCTACACATAGTTCGGTTAACACCACAAATTTGCATATAATTAAACTATTACAATGAGTTGCACATAATTAAGCTATTTCAAGGATTTGCACATGATCCAACTATTCACAACATCTACGAATGAGGCACAAAGTTGAGAAATCATAATAGTAGGATAATTAGTGGAGTGGGGTGTTCTTGCACAAAACATGACTCAAATGTGCAACTTCTTAGAGATGAAAACTTTCAAAACCACTAACGGACTTATTCAAACAAATGGGGATATTTCTCTTTCATTTCATTTTCCGGTTCCCACGTGGCTTCTTCGACTTGTTGATTCTGCCATAATACTTTAACCGAAATGACCTCTTTGTTTCTCAACCTACGAACTTGCCTATCAAAATAGCAACCAGAACCTCTTCATATGACAATTCTTCATCAATTTCAATGGTCTCAACCGACACGATGGTAGATGGATCTCTAATTACCTTCTTCAGCATGGACACATGAAACACCGGGTGCACTAATGACATATCAGGGGGCAATTCCAGCCTATACGCCACCTGCCCTATTCTTTGAGAAATCCTATATGGCCCGACATACCTTGGGCTCAATTTCCTCTTTCTTCCCAAACCGCATCACTCCCTTCATGGGAGACACCTTCAAGAATACCCAATCATCTACTTGAAACTACAATCTCTTCGGCGAACGTCCACATAGGATTTCTGATGACTCTGAGCAGTCTTCATCCTCTACTGAATGACTCTAACTTTTTCCATAGCTTGGTGCACAAGATCTGGTCCTAGCAGTTCCACCTCACCAACCTCGAACCATCCAATCGGCGACCTACACCTCCTTCCGTATAATGCCTAAAATGGGGCCATCTGAATACTAGCATGGAAACTGTTATTGTAAGAAAATTCTATAAGGGGAAAGTGATCATACTAGCTACCCTTGAAATCTAATACACAAGCCCATAACATGTCTTCAAGCGTCTGAATAGTCCGCTCTGCATGGCCGTCCGTCTACGGGTGGAAAGTTGTGTTGAGATTTACCTGCGTACCCAATCCTTGCTGAAATGTCTTCCAAAGGTTAGTTGTGAACTGGGCCCCTCGATCCGAGATAATAGATACTGGAGTGCCATGGAGACTGACTATTTCTTTAATATACAACTGACCGTACTGTTCTGCAATATCGGTGGATTTGACTGGCAAGAAATGTGCCGACTTCGTGAGCTGATCCACTATCACCCAAATTGAGTCGAACCCACGCGGAGTGCGGGTTAACCCCACCACAAAGTCCATATTGATCATTTCCCATTTCCATGTTGGTATTTCCATAAGCTGTGCCAACCCACCGGGCCTCTGATGCTCGGCCTTCACTTGCTGACAATTCGGACACCTAGCCACAAAGACCGCCACACCCCTCTTCATACCATTCCACCAATAAATCTCCTTGAGATTGCGATACATTTTCGTAGAACCTGAGTGTACGGAATACCTGGAATTGTGAGCCTCCACCATAACTCTCTCTCGAAGATCATCCACATCCAGAACACATAGCCTCCCTTGGCACCGCAAAACACTGTCATCATTGCCGAGTGAAAATGTTGAAGTCTTGATATTCAGAATTGCTTCTCTCAACTATGCCAAAGCTGGATCCCTGAGTTGCTTACCCTTGACTTCCGCTACAAGCGAAGACTTCGCTCCATTACGCACCACGACATTCCCTTCATCTGAGGCCGAAAGACAGACCCCCAATCTGGCAAACTAATAAACCCCCCGAGCCAAAGGCCTCTGACCTGCTTCCAAATGGACCAAGCTACCCATGGGTTTTCGACTAAGAGCGTCGGATACCACATTCACCATCCCTGGATGGTAAAAAATATTCATATCATAATCCTTGAGCAATTCTAACTACCTCCGCTGCCTTAAGTTCAACTCCTTCTGTTTGAATAGATACTGAAGACTCTTGTGGTCTGTGAACACGTCCACATGGACCCTATAAAGATAATGCCGCCAGATCTTTAATGCAAACACAACCACCGCAAGCTCCAAATCACGCTTTGGGTAATTCTTCTCGTGATTCTTGAGCTGCCTAGAAGCATAAGCTATTACCTTACCACATTGCATCAATACACACCCCAAACCAACCCTTGAAGCATCACAATACACCACAAACCCTTCTAACCTTCCGGCAAGGTCAGCACTGGCGCCGAAGTCAATCTTGATTTCAATTTTTGAAAACTCTTTTCACAAGCATCAGACCACTGAAACTTAACCGCTTTATGCGTCAGCTTAGTCAATGGGGAGAAGAGAGTAGAGAATCCCTCCATGAACCTCCGATAATATCCAGCTAAACCTAAGAAACTACGGATCTCTATCGGGGTCGTTGGCCTAGGCTAATCCTTCACTGCTCCTATCTTTGGGGGATCAACCTAAATCCCTTCCTTGGAAACAACATGGCCTAAAAAGGTGACTGATTCTAGCTAAAAATCACATTTTGAGAACATTGCATACAACCGGTGCTGATGGAGAGTCTGCAGAACTGCCCTAAGGTGATTACCATGACCGTCCTGACTCCGCGAATAAACAAGGATATCGTCGATGAAGACTATCACGAAAGAGTCAAAAAACGGCTTGAAAACCTGATTCATAAGATCCATAAAAGCTGTTGGGGCGTTGGTTAGCCCAAAAGACAGTAACAAGAATTCGAAGTTCCCACAATGAGTCCTAAAGGCGGTCTTAGGAATATCCTACTCCCTGATCTTCAACTGGTGGTACCCGGACCATAAATCAATCTTTCAGAAGAACCTAGCACCTTGCGACTGGTCGAATAAATCATCTATCCAAGGCAATGGGTATTTGTTTTTTATGGTGACCTTGTTGAGCTGCCAATAATCAATAGACATCCGAAGCGATCCATCTTTCTTTCTGACAAAAAGAACCGGTGTGCCCCAAGACGACACACTTGGCCTAATGAAACCCTTTTCTAATAGGTCTTTCAATTGCTCCTTTAACTCTCTCAATTCTGCCGGCGCCATTCTGTAGGATAGAATAGATATTGGTTTCGTATCTGGAAATACATCAATCCCGAAATCGATCTCTCTATCTGGTGGAATCCCAGGAAGCTCATACGGAAATACTTCAAGAAATTCACTCACAATGGGCACGGATTCGGGAGCAGGCACCTCTAAAGTGGTGTCCGCAACCCAGACCAAATAGTAGATTTACCCTTTCCTGATCACCTTTGAGGCCTTAAGATAGGAAATAAACCTACCTCTTGGCACGATATTATTCCCCTCCCACTCGACCACCGGTTCATTAGGAAACTCAAACCTCATAATTCTGGTTCGACAGTCGAGTTTAGAAAAGCACGAATAGATCCAATCCATCCCCACAATTACATCAAAATTTACCATTTCTAACTCAATAAGATCGGCCGTGGTATCCCGACCACGCACCGTGACAACACAATTTCTATAGACTCGCACAACCGTAATAGAGTCACCAACCGGAGTCGACACAGGGAACGACTCGTGAAGCTGTTCTAATTCTATCCCAAAACATGAAGCAATAAATGGAGTAACATATGACAAAGAGGACCCGGGATCAATAAGAGCATAAACATCATGTGATTGAACAGTCAGAATACCTGTGACAATATCTGGAGAAGCCTCCGCACTCTGGCGACCACTCAAAGCATAAAATCGACTGGGACCCCCTTGACCCCGCTCTCCACCCCTAGCTGCACCGCGCCCTGCTGGAGCTGGAGGGCCGCGGGCTAGAGGGTGTGCTGAAGATGTAGCGGCTGAAGAACTGGATGGCTGAGCAATGCCCCTACCCATGTCCTGACTGGGTGCACGACAGTCTCGCTGAACATGGCCTCTCACTCCGCATCCATAGCATACCGATATGTCCAAGTAACAGGGCTCAGAATGAAACCTTCCACACTTAGGGCATGGGGCCCTCCGCTGCTGCTGGAACCTCTCATCTGAACGACCCGATTGATGGAACCTACTGCTGTTTGAACCTGGTCCAAAGCGACCTCCCTGCTGATAACTGTGCCCTGATAGCGGTGCACTGGCTGAGGACTGAGCATAGGACTGAGATTGCCCTGATAACCCTCTCCCAAAGGCTGACCTCCCTCTTCCAACTGAACTCCCAGGGTTGCCCGTTGACCGGGCCCTACTACTACTCTCTCTCTCTCTCTATTTTTATCTTTAATTTTCGAGCCTCCATAGCCTGGGAGAATCCCACAATCTCCCCATAGTTCATATCAGAGTGAAACGTAGCTGTAGCATCTTCATTAATAACTAAGGGACCAAGGCCCTAACGAACCGACGAACTCTAGCCTCCATAGTAGACACCATATGAACAACATATTTGGACAAGCGCACAAACTCCATATGATACTCCCACACACTCTTGTTGCCCTGCTTGAGGACCTCAAACTCCGTAGCACGGGCTGCCATAATCTTGGCAAGCAAGAAATGATCCATAAAGGCATCTACAAACTCATCCCACCTCGCCGGAGGGCTCCCCTCTCCACGGGAATCTCCCACATCTCGAACCATGAATATGCCTCTCCCTTCATACGATAGGAATCTAACTCAACTTCCTCTATCTCAGTAGCCCCTATAACTCAGAGGGTCTTGTACATCTCATCTATAAACTCCTGAGGATCGGCCTATGGGTCGGTGCCTGTGAACTCTGGAGGGGCTAACCGCAGAAACTGGTTGACTCTGGAACCTGAAGAGTCCCCTTGCTTGCTAGAGGACGCAAGGGCGACATTTGATCTTTGGGCATGGGAGGCCACTAAATGAGTCAACATTTGGATAGCTCCCCTGAGGTCCCCATCAGAAATGCCGGGACCGGAAGCTGGAGCTGGAGGTGGGTTAGGAACATCAGCGGGAGGGATTTCAGCACCCTCCGCTGGAGCAGGAATAGGAATAGTCTGGCCTGGAGTGGAGTAGTTAGGCTGATTTATGGCCGGGGAATCATTCACACCCGCACCATCAACTGGAGAATTATGACCACTCCTGGGGTGGCATTGGCCTCTAGGCCGAGTCGAGCTCTCTTTTTAGGTGTCATTTACTGAAAATTGGAACAACGCACGAGTTAGAGATAGACAACCTCACCTTTCACCACATCGCACGATATAGAATAGCAATAAAAGGGTACTTTCCTAAATGTCCATCCAGCCCCCTAATTATATATGTGGTCGAAAACACACCGATAAGAAGGGCTCTACTAGAAACGGCTCCAAGACATCCTAGGACAATTTTAAAACCTGAGGCTATGATGCCAAGTTTGTCACGCCCCAAAATACGAGGGACGAGACCGGCGCCTAACCGGATGATTCCGGTCAAGCGAACCTGGATTGCATTTCTTACCTAACGCGCTACCCCGTAGTTATAATATACGTTTTATAAATGAAATAGCAAAATAGAGTCAAGATATGTATTTTCATCATAAGTGCATTTTTCCTTCTTTAAAGATTCAACATTCGATAATCCCAAAACACATGTGCTAAATACAACATTTCTGATGCGGAAACACGATTCTAATAAATACAACCACTACCCAAAATACATATACAACCCACATAGTGTGTACGGAGCCTCTAAGAATACTAGGGGTTTACATAGACTTGCCGGCAACAAGGCCCCGACTATACCTTTAGAGACACAACATATACAAAAGGAGATGATATATACTACACACGGCCCCGAGAGAAAGTGGGGATCACCAGAACTGCTGAAGGGATGAAGAGGAGGTACCACTATTGGCGGTCGGAGCTACCTGCTATGGAACCACCTACATCCATATAAAAGATGTAATGCCCCCGGAAAAAGGGACGTTAGTACCATTGAATAGTACTAATATGTATGAACAAACTTTACTCTAAGTAAAATCAAAACAGTGCACAGATAAGAGGCAGTCAAAGAAACCAAACAATTATTGCACAGAGATACAGAGAATAACAAATGAGGTTTTCACAGTTTCTTATTTCAACTGTTCTCTTGTTGCGGCGCGCAACCCGATCCCACCTTACAATCATATTCCACCCTTATTTCTTCTGTTGCGGCGTGCAACCCGATTCCACCGTACAATCACACTCTACCCTTATTACTTCTCAACATATCATCCTTATTTCACATGTTGCGGCGTGCAACCTGATCCCACCGGACATCATTTAGATAGCAACAACAATCAACAATTTAATCACAAGGATTTCTACCATCAAGATTATAAATTTATAACAACCACACAACCATGTGAAAACAAGGGCACAATAATCTTTACCAAGCAGGGAGTCATGTATGGTACGCCATAACCATTTAGATCAGTTAAATCAATTCACTTTTCTTTCCCAACATTTACTACACAACCCATAGCACTTGGATACATTCAACAATTGAGTTCATTACCATTTTCATTCATTTAGTAGCACTTTCTTTCATACCGATAAGTTTAAGCATATAACGAGTCTTGCACATGACAAGGTAAGCACAAGAAATCAGATTTGACAATCTCAAGTAGCATGGTGACATGGTAATCAACTTAAGACATTCAGAGAACATGATTCTTCACCTCATCACAATAGGACAATCGATTCAAATACAATTGAACCAAGAATTCATACCGAATGCTCGGACACCAACAAGGCGACTCTACGAAGATTAAAGTTAGCCATACATACCCCGAGTTGGAATTTCCCTTTAATATCAATTCTCAAATCACCGGACGTTCTAACGCCTTCAATCTAATTTACAATGTTACATATTTAAACTTAGAGTTAGGAACCTTGAATTCCTTTGGGACTCTTATCAAATACTATGTGATCCTTTAGATTAACTAATCCCTTTTTAGAAAAAGATTTCCCTAGCCTACTTCCCTTTATTGGATTATGGAAGATTATTCACATGCATGCAAGGTCTTAACTTTCATTCTCAAGAACCAATCTATGTGTGTTCTATTCTAACTAAAATCTAAGAATTTGAGGAAATGGGGGTGAAAACTTACTTCTTATGGTGAAGAAGACAATGCCTACTCGAAGATTTCCAAGCCTGAGTAGAGGTGGTGGACTGATTTGATGAAGAAGATGGATTTCTCTCACTAAACCACTCTAACTTCTCTCTATTTTAGTCAAATAGATGTTAAAATGAAAGGGGTAGGGGTTTTATTAGGCTGGGGTTCGGGTATAAAATTTAGAAATTAGAAGCCCCGAAGCAGGGAATGCGGTCAGGAATGCGACCTCATTCCTGCTATGCGGTCTACATTCCTGTCACATAAATGGCACTCAGTTGGGCCAAATGGGAAACAGACTGCCCAGGTATGCAACCACTATGTGGTCTGCATACCTGTTATGCGATCGCATAGTGCGTCGCATAACCTCCTCCGAAAAAATGGAGGTGCAAGAATGCGACAACTATGCGGCCCACATTGCCAATACAGCAACTGTCCAGGTATGCGACCACTATGCGGTCCGCATACCTGATCTGCGAACGCATAGTGGACCGCAGATCCGCATAGTTCTGAATTTTTTTTATCTTGTAAGTCCCGAGGTACTTTTTACTTCAAAAAGGTCCATTTTGAAGAATTTCTACAGTTATAACAACATGGGGACCTACCAGGGCATCTTATTTAGTTAAGAAATTTTACGGGTCTTTACAGTATCCATCAAGTACGGGCATAACTTCTCCATAGCAAAAATAATAGCAAAGAGCTCTTTTTTCAGTCACAGTGTAATTGACTTGGGCATCATTCATGGTCTTACTAGCATAGCATACCAGATGAAAGATCTTGTTGATACACTGCCCCAAAATTGCTCCAACCGCCACATCACTAGCATCGTACATAAGCTCAAAAGGCAAGCTCTAATTCAGGGCGGTGATAATATGAGTAGTTGTCAACTTGAACTTGAGAAATTCAAATGCTTTCATGCAATCATCATTGAAGTGAAATATAGCATCTTTCTCCAAAATCTTGCACAAGGGGTTCACCACTTTAGAAAAATCCTTGATGAAACGCCGGTAGAACTAGGGTTGTGCATGGATAGGATCGAATTTAGCACATTTCGGATCGGAATTTCGGATTTCGGATTCTAAAAAATGCATTCTGAACCCGATCCGAATTAATATCGGATCAAATCAGATTTTAAAGTTTGGATCAGATTTTTGGATTATGGGACTGGATTATTATGCCTCAAAGTTGCAATCTCATATGTATATTTTCTTTGTAAATGAGGCAATACAGTAAGAAAAATTCATGTTTATACAATTATGAGAGTACTATGGTGCCAATATAGCTAAATCCATCAATTGTAAAGGTAATAACTTGGAGGAAAATGTAAAGGAAATACTAATTATCCGAATTAAAGTTTAGCATTTATACATGACCTAATAAATTTGGATCGGATTGGATCATATTAAAATTACACTAATCTGAATCCGAACCAAAATCCAAAATTTCAATAAACACAATCCCAAATCTGATCCAATCCAAAATCCGAAATTGAATGGATCGGTTCGAATTTCGGATATCCGATCCAAATGAACAGCCTTAGGTAGAATCGCGCATGACCCAAGAAACTCCTCACTCCCTTCATCGGATGTTGGAGGTGGAAGTTTAGAAATCACCTCTATTTTTGCCTTGTCGACCTCAATCCCCTTCTTTGAAATTTTGTGGCCAAAGACAATACCCTCCTCGACCATGAAATGGAATTTCTCCCAATTCAACACCAAGTTTGTTTCTTCACACCTTGACAATACCTTATCCAAAATTTCCAAGCAATCATCAAAGGAATCCACGACTACCGAAAAGTCATCCATGAAGACTTCAAGGTAATCCTCTACCATATCCGTAAAGATCACCTTCATACACCGTTGGAAAGTTCCCGATGCAATGCATAAGTCGAATGGCATCCGCTTGAAAGAGAAAGTGTCATAGGGACAAGTGAAATTTGTTTTCTCTTGATCTTCTAGGGCAATAAAGATTTGATTATAGCCCGAATACCCATCTAGAAAGCAATAGAACACCCGACCGGTCAATCAATCAAGCATTTGGTCAAGAAAGGGAAGTGGGAAATGGTCTTTCCTTGTGACTTTATTTAGCTTCTGATAGTACATGCACACTCACCATCCAGTCACCGTTGTTGTTGGAATCAACTCATTTTTATCATTGGTTACCACATTTATGCCCCCTTCTTCAGAACACATTGCACCGGAGAAGTCCACGAACTGTTAGAAATGAGGTAGACAACCCCGACATCCAACCACTTTATGTTCTCCTTTTTTACCACCTCTTGCATTGTTTCATTTCGTCTCCTTTGATGTTCAATGGAGGGTTTGGAATCCTCCTCCAAATTAATCTTATGCATGCAAAATGCGGGGCTTATTCCCCGAATATCCGCCAATGTCCATCCAATAGGTTTCTTCCTCTTTTGAAGCATTGCCAATGTAGATCCTACCCGCACATTAGTCAAACAAGAGGAAAGAATAACCGGTAAAGTAGAACAAGGGCCAAGGAATTCATAACTGAGATGCATAGGCAATGGCTTCAACTCCAAAATGGGAGGCTCCTCGATTGAGGTCTTTGTTGGAGGAGTTTTCCTATTTTCAATATCCAAGGACAATTTGCGGGTTTCATAAGTGTACGACCCCATTGCTTGCATTGAGTTCACACATTCCACAAAGTCATCCATCTCGTCATCATCAAGGTTACGCAAGACGGCCTCCGTGGTATCATCAACATTCATTGTGGCACCAGTATCATCAATAATCACATCGGTCACCAAGTCCACGAACGAACACACTTCATTGCTATTCGGTTGCCTCAAAATTTTTAACACATGGAACACCACCTTTTCATCACCCACCCGAAAGTGAGTTCAACGGCGTCCACATCAATAATATCCTTCCCCGTAGCAAGGACATGTCTACCAAGAACAATCAGCACCTCATAGTCCACTTCACAACCAATAATCACAAAATCCGCCAGGAGAATGAACTTGTCAACTCGAACCAATACATCTTCAATCACTCCCAACAGTCTCTTCATTGTACGGTCACCATCTGTAATCTCCTAGATGTGGGTCTTTGTTGCCCAATTCGCAATGTTTTGAATCGAATAGGGCATCAAGTTGATACTCGCCGCAAGATCACAAACAGTCTTTGCAAATTCGGCACTTCCAATGATACAAGGAATAGTAAAAGCACCGGGATCTTCCAACTTTGGAGACAACAAATGAACAATTGCACTCACTTGGTGAGTGACTTTGATAGTTTGAAAATTCATCGATCTTTCTTTGTCAA
Organism: Nicotiana undulata; assembly: GCA_005239495.1. NCBI lineage: Eukaryota > Viridiplantae > Streptophyta > Magnoliopsida > Solanales > Solanaceae > Nicotiana > Nicotiana undulata. Next base: position 21,424 of record MDKH01149132.1, on the reverse strand, counting down.
AAAATCTTTCATAAACTTAGCATATCCGGGCATTTCCTCCAAAGCTTCAACCAGAGGCACATTTATAGAGAGACTTTTCATCATATCAATGAACTTCTTGGATTTATTCTCCCATTTTTCTTGGCAAGACTTTGAGGATAGGGAGGAGGTGGATTGGGCAATGGTGCCTTATCTCTTTGCACTACCTGTTCCGGTGTGTCAGTCACATGATCCCTAGACGGATTCACATCCTCTTGAGTCTTTTCCACTGTGTCATTAAGGTCAATACACACTTCCTCATTTTCTTGCACATCATTGTTCGGGTCATCAAGTTGCCTTTGACTTGAGGCGGGTAAATTCCAACCTTTTCCACTTCTTGTAGTAACAACCATGGAATGTCCCATAGTGTTCCCACCCTTTGGGTTCACCACTGTATCACTTGGCAATGCCCCTTTAGGATGTGAATATTCAAAGCTTGAGAGATTTGACCTATTTGCACTTCTAAGTTATGGATTGATGTATTGTGTGAATCAAGTTGGGCATCAGAATCAACATTCTCTCCTTCATTTGCTTGAACATATTTTCAATGCAACTCATTTCATTGTTGGAGGAACTAGGACCATGAGAAGGATAAGGAGGTGGGTTGCTCGGTTGTTGGTACATCGGGGGCCTTTGAAAACCCGACCCTCGATTTCCTTGATTATATTTCCACCCTCCTTGGTTGTTGCCTTCCCAATTGCCTTGATTGTTATTATTTTGCCAATTCCCTTTGTTGTTGCTTTCATTCCAATTGCCTTGATTGTTCCTTCCATTCTAATTACCTTGGTTGCTAGAATTCCAATTGCCTTGATTGTTTTAAGGTCTCCATTGGTGTTGACTAGGGCCTTGATAGTTGTTTCTTTGACCTTGAAAGTTGTTAACATATTGGACCTCTTCATCTTGATCATTGTAAGAATCTCATTGATCATACCTATTATCATCTTTCAGAAAATTATCCACTCTTTGTTGCACTTGTGGACTTCTTGTTCTTCTCTTGTTTACCATCATATTGACTCCCCCCATAGCATTAACTTGCCTCGGGTTTTGCACTTGTTGAAGTTGAGACTTTGCCAATTGGTTCATGGTGGTTGTCAACTCGGCTATGGCTTGCCCATGATCATGTAACTCTTTATGAAGAAGAATCACATTTGGATCATCTTGTGGAACATTGGTTCTAGATTGCCATGCCAATGAAGTATCTGCCATCTCATCCAAAATATCATACGCCTCCGTATAAGGCGTAGTCATGAAGTTCCCACCGACAAGTTGATTCACTACACATTGGTTGGTGGTATTGATCCCCTAATAGAAAGTTTGTTGAACCATGTTCTCCGTCACATCATTGTTGGGACACTCTTTCACCATTGTTCTATATCTTTCCCATATCTCGTGTAACGGTTCATCAGGCACTTTCTTGAATGCTAATATTTCATCCCGAAGAATAGCCATGTTCCCAAGAGAGAAGTACTTTGAAATGAATTTCTATGCAAGTTCATCCCACGTCCGAATGGAATGATTTGGAAAATGTTCCAACCAATATAAAGCCTTCCCCTGTAGAGAAGGGAGACTTAGCCTCAAATCATCCACAGAGACATTTGTTTGTTTGCTTCCCCAACACGTATCAACAAACCCCTTCAAATATTTATATGCATTTTGACCCGGTGCACCGATGAAGAACCCTCGTTGCTCGAGCAAAGTGAGCATCACGTTGGTTATTTGAAAGTTGCCCGCCCTAATACGGAGTGGGACTATAGCATTTGCATACGCTTCATTCGGCAACACCCGGTGTGGAGCCGCTCGTGGTGGAGGTAGGGGTGGAACAAGAACATTGTCTTGAGGCGGTCGGCCTCACCTATTAGCTTGAGGTTCAAGAGGGACCTCATCCATTGCATCATCATCAACGTCCACATCCCCCACATTTATGTTTCCGAGCTCGTTGTTTTCCATGATTGCACCTACAATACTCTCACGTTAGTAAAAGGGAAGGTAAATGAAATAATTCAAACATAAAACCAAATATATAGCTAAATCCGTTATGAGCTCCCCAGCAACGGCGCCAACAATTGATCTCGTCCAAGCCACACCTCTATTTGAGGTTGTGAAACAGTCGGAGCAATAATAGTACCCCAACAAGGAGTGAGGGTTGATTTTCTGCAGGGAGCGATGAATGGGACTAGGAGTATATATTTGAGTGAATGAGCTTGCATTATCTCGGATTGCACTTCCGCAAAAGTTTGTTTGTTTTTAAATCTATTTTTAAACTAAGGATGACAACTAAAGATTAAGACTAGAAAATTGTTTTTGTTTGTTTTTCAAATGGTAAAAAGGCCTAGGGCTATGACCTTCACCTAGGTGTTCGTTTAATGGGTTTTATGCCTTAACGCTTATTTTCTTGGTCGGGGTGGATTATAGCTATCAACACTCATTTACCCAATCAATACCTCTTGATTAGAGAGTGATTTTGCCCGATTTGGCTTTCTCAAGTCTAAATGGGTATTGAACAAATGGTTGATAATAATCTCAAGTCGATTTTTACTATCTCTAGATTCAACCCTTTAATTGGGTTTATAAATCTCTCGATTGATCCAATTCCTAGCTAGCCAAGTTTTCCTATACTAAGTCTCTCTTTCTCAAGTAGAGACCAAGTCAATTAGGCATGAAATAATTTTTGCAACCATTAAATCTTTGATTAAAAGCAAGAACATGTCTGGATAATCAACACCCAACCATAAATAAACAATAAATCAAACACCCATTAATTTTACACACTAGGGTTGGGTCACAACCCTAGTGCAAGTATAGCTGCTCATGCTTAAATTAGAAAATGAAGAAGAAGAAGTGATAATTAAACTCATATTAATGATTTAAATATTAACACTAATATTCATAAATCTCAAAATGTCAAAAATAGCTAAAAGAAGTAAAGAAAATGGTTGCTGATGTCAAAAGGTAAAATGTTGACCTAATAAAGTGAAACTATTCTATTTATATAGTGCTAGAATTTACGGACAAAATCGGCCTTTTCAGAGGTTCAGCAGCCGCGCAATTCCATGTGCGTTCCTCACTTCTCTTGGTCTTGACAAGATTTGAATCTGCGGCCGCACAATTCTGAACCTCGGCCGCATCTCTCATATTTTGCGGTCCGCACATTTCTGGGTGCGGCTGCACAAGTCTCTTCTTCAGACCGCACATTTCTAAGTGCGACTGCGTAGCTGACTTCTGCAGCCGCACAATAATTGTGCGATCCACACTTCCTTTGATCTTGAAATGAGAACTATATGAACTTCTTACCTTGCTTAGCTTCCGCGGCCACACAATTTATGTACATACCGCACTTTGCACTGGACTCTGAAAACTTTCCTTCGCAATCTGCGGGCGCAGCTGGAATCTACGGTCCACACTTTTAGCTTTTGTGCCTGATTTTGTCATTGAGTTCAAATCACTCCTTCTTAAGTTGGATTTCATCTTAGTGGCTCATTTTCCATTTACTCCTGCATTTAAGCATATTTCATCAGTTTTCGGGAATATAAGTAAACTCTTTTGGACTAAAACGAAAGTAAAAAGGTACTAGTAAGTAGTCAAAATCCCCACACATCAACTGTGAGGAAAGAGTGATTGTGAGGTTGGAGTGGATGAGAGGATTGATTGACTTTTACTCTAAGAACATGACTTGATTTCATTACTGTGTACTTCAGCTAGCATATATCACTGTCATGTAGTTTCTGAAAGATACTATATCTTGTTTCAATTGAACTTGACATGAATTAACTATTTTTGCTTTAAATGTCGAACTTGAAAGTGTGCCTATTTTCTTGTATTGCATTTTCTGTAATCGAATGGTTTTCGTGAAGCTCGTCACTACATTGGGTCCAATACTTAGTCTTGTTACTTACTGAGTTGGTTGTAACCATGCTACACTCTACACTTTGTGTGCAGATCCATGTGCTTCTGGACATGGTGGGTGCTGATTATCTCAGCAACTTGATCATTCACAGATTTCAAGATAGCTACCCGGGTTCGCAGACCTTGACTGTCCCTCCCTATCTTTCAACTTTATGTATTTAGTTCAATTTTTCATAGACAGTATTTTCTGACTTGTATTGTATAGATGCTCATGTACTCAGTGATACCCTGGTTTTGGGAACTTTCGTTTTGAGTTTTGACTTTTTTCCAGTTTATGAGAGCTTTACTTATTTAAACGCGTGTTATTTCATTTTTCACTTAAAAGTGTTGGTAATGTTTTGAGGTGTTGGCTTTCCTAGTACCACGTTAGGCACCATCACGACAGGCTATGTTTTGTGTCATGGCAAGTTCTCTACCCGGTCGGTAGAGTTGATGCTATGTTTTAACTACCTATGTGTTATGTTGTTCATCAAAGTATACAGGATTTACATACTTTTTCTGGTTGTTTTAACGAAGTGTTATTCGAAATTGCAACTTCAATTTCGACCAAACCACCCCAACTCTCTCCGAGTGATCCCAAATTTAAAACAAAGCTTTCAAATACCAACATAAACAATCCTCAATCACCAATTTAGTCGAATAATACCAAATCAAAAGATCGACTCATTGTGTCGTGTTCAATAATTTTTAAGGTCCAACAGTGGAGTTTTAAAATTTGTGCAGTATATAACCAAAATCTATGTTTAAACTAAAAGTTTAAGCACAAATTATTTACATTCAAACGATTTTAACAATAATTTATCATTAACTTTTATTTTTCACCATCAAACAAGAATTTCAAGCTTTAAAAAAACAAGAAATATGGCGTTCAAGTAAAAAAATGAGATATTTTGCTAAGATCATAAAGAATATAGACACTCTACCAATAGCATTCCTTTTGGAAGTCACGCCGTGCTAATTTCTATCTAGACTAGGGAAAGTGCACGAATATTAGTGGCACGATTTAATCTAATTAGTTATTAAAAATAATTTAACCTTTAATCACTTTCTAAGGTACCTAATGTCAAATTAACACAATGCAGTGATGCAAAGGATTGAGAAGAGAACTGAATGAATTGAAAGAAGAAGAAAACTTGAGAGAAATCTACTTGATTCTCAATTCTTCAACTACTCACGAAGGAGCTACATATCAGATATATATACAAGTGTTAGATCTCTATATCAACGACTAATTCTAACTCTAATACTAACTCTAGTTAAATAACTAACTCTCTTTCTAACCACCTAACCAACTAACTAACTAATCGACTAATGACACATGGCACGACCCAAAACCGAGGGACGAGACCGGTGCCTAACCGGATGATCCCGGTCAAGAGGATCTGGTTTGCCTTTCCTACCCAACGCGTTACCCCGTGTTTATAATATACATTTTCCATATTAAATAGCAAAATAGAACCAAAGTGTGTGTTTACAACACAAAGTCTATTTTCTCTTTTAACGTTCAACGTTTGATGATCCCAAAACATATAAACTAAATACAACATTCCCGATACGGGACCACGATTACGAGTAAATACAACTACTACCCAAAAATATATGTACAACCCATATGGAGCCTCTAAGAGTACAAGAAGTATACATAGACTTGCCGACAACAAGGCCCCGGTTCTACCTTAAAGGAAACAACATATACAAAAGGAGATGACATGAGCTACACACGGCCCTGGGAGGAAGTGGGACTCACCAGAACTGCAGAAGAGATGAAAGGAAGGCACCACTATCGGTGGTCGGAGCTACCTGCTATGGAACTACCTACATCCATATAAAGATGCAGCGCCCCCGGCAAAGGGGACGTTAGTACCATTGAATAGTACTAGTATGTATGAACAAACCTACTCCAAATAGGATAAACATCAACAACCAACGCAAATAGAGGCATAATACAACAATACACTGAAGCATGGAAAAACACAAACAAGAATTACCACATCCCTCATCCCGTTTTGCCATCTTTTGGTTAATGTTCGTAAAATTTTATCTTATTATTATTATGACTGATCCACCGTGTCGTTGTCACACGGAGTCCGATCTCTACCTGATCGGCTAAGCCATCCTAGGTGAGGTCCGATTATCATCACATCATATAACCACCGTGGCTTGTTCACACGAAGTGCGATCTCTGCCTGAATCGGCTAGGCTAACACCGTGGCTCGTGCAGAGCACACGGAGTCCGATCTCTGCCCGATCGGCTAGGCCATCTCATCTGCAAGCAGTGAGGTCAATATTCATTTTCATCATATCACAATATCAACATCAACATCAAGTCATCCATGTGTACGGCATGGAGTCCGATCCCAGCCAGATCGGATAGGCCTTCTCACCCCTAGGACATTCTCCTGGTCCATTTATAGATATTTTAGATCACTTATATCATTTTTAACCTTTTTGATCCCCAACACATATCATTCTTTGATTCATCTTTCATATCATTAGAATCCTTTGATTTATATTTCACAACCATTCATCCTTTAATTCGTATTCCACAATTTCCCAATCCATTGTTTCATGTTTCATAACAATTCAACATCTTGTTTCGCATTTCAAATCATTACCATATCTTTACTCATATTCCATATCAATCCACCCTTTACACATGTTACACACATAATAGGATTACACACATAGTAGAAAGGAACATGATGATCAACATTTATACATTCCATTAGCAAAACATCATGGTGGTAGCACGTAGCAACATAGAAGCAAGAATTCCTCAATTAAGCACATAGAACACATAAATTCCATAGAAGATCAACAAGAGAGTCATACCCGGAAAATGAACACGACGGGTGTATCCTATGAGGATTAGGGTTAGCCATACATACCTCAAAGAGCTTTTCTTTAAGTTTATACAATACACCAACACCTCTAGCAATAACAATCTATAAGGAGATAGCGGAAATCGATTAATAATTAGGAAGATTACCCATGGTGTAACTCTCTTAGGAATTTCATCGAACACCTACCATGTGAAGTAGACTACAAGGTTTAGAAAATGACAATTCCTTCTTCCCTCAACCAATTTTAACATGAAATACCCAAATTAGTTCTTTAAAATCACATACTACAACTTAGTCCCACATGCATGGCATATTTCTAACCCTCACAACGTATTTGAACTCTTAACCTCTTGCATGAAATTTTTGGAAGTAGGATTTACCCGGATGGAGGACAATCTATGGTTCCCTTCCTTGATTCTTGATGACTTGAGAAAGATTTGGGTGGTTATGAAGTTAGGCCCCTTCTTTCCCTCTCTACATTCTCTCATCTCTCTCTAAAATCAGTAGAAAATTACCCCAAATGAAGCCCCTAAACCTATTTATCAATATAGGGTCGGGTTATAAAAATAAAAAAAATAAGCCCCCGGAACAAGGTTTGCGATCGCAGAATAGACCGCAAACAAGAATGCTAGCCGCAGAATGAATCGCGAAATAGGTGCCCAAAACTGGGCAACACTGGCCCAATTTGAGACAGATCTGCGATCGCAAAGTCAAAAATGCGATCGCAGATTCGACACAGGATCGCATTTTTACAGCCTTTGGTAATTTGATCATAACTTTGTGTAGGAATGTCCAAATGATGAACGGTTTGAAGAGTTAGAAACTAGACTCGAAGACCTTTCATTTGATAGGTTATTAATCACATAATACCTTATATATATTTAGATATGCTCGTTCAAAGGGTAGACTAGTGCAAGTACCTTTGGAATTTTAGCCTATTATGAAATTTTCCCATTTGTCTTAGACTTAGGCCTCTTCTTGGACCCTACCTTACTTATTATATGATTTATACACTTGTTTACCACATCCAATTCATTTATAGCACATAAAATATTTTAATTAGTCTACCTGGCACCCTGAAATCCTATATTGCTTAGCAAAATTTTCTGGGGCCTTACACCACATCATCTTGCTACACTCTCAACACTCCCCCTCAAGTTGATGCTTTGAAAATAGTCTCGACTCTAATATGATTTAATAGGAACTCGTGATGTGCTTTGACAATGTTCTTTGTTAGAAAATTTGTCGGTTGATCTTTTGTTGACAAGTGATGAGTTAAGATCATTCCTTGACTCAGTTTTTCTCTTACAAAGTGGCAGTCTATGTCTATGTGTTTGGTTCTTTCATGGAATATAGGTTTGCTGCAATTGGGATAGCAGTCATACTTTCACAAAACAAATCAATAGGTTGATGAAGTTCAATTCCCAGTTCATTAAACAAACTTATCAGCCAAGTGATCTCAGCTACACATGATGCCTTACTTCTGGATTGAGCTTCAACTGAACTTCTAGCAACATTTTATTGCTTATTTGACTTCCATGACACTAAAGTTCCTCCAAACTTCACAAGGTACCCTGTGACAAGTCTCATTGTCTACAGGCATGAGCCCTAATCTGAATCACAAAATGCGTGAAATTGCTTGGTTTCCACTGTTGGCATCAGAAGTCTTAATCCTGGTAATTCCTTTAGATACCTGACATTTCTTAGTGCAATCTCCATCTATGATTGTTTTGTAGCATGCATATATTGACTTAGTACTTGCACTACAAAAGATATATCTGGTCTGGTCATGGTAAAGTATAATAGTCATCCTACCAACCTTTGATACTCACCAGAATCCTTTAGTGTAGGATCTTCGTAGCCTGCATTTTTGTTGAATGTTTTATCATATTCAACTGAAGTGAGCTTTTGATTACACTCCGAAGAGTTCCACATGTCCTTTCTCCTCCTAGAACATGTTTAGACACTAGTTCCAAGGTCTACTTCCTTTAACACATATGTATTCCCTTCTTTGATCTGGCATACTCACCAGGACCCTTTAGTGTAGAATTTCATATCTCCAAGGTCCTTCATTTTAAACTTCTTATATAGGTCTTTTCTTGTCTTGATCAGTAGTACATGGCTACTTCCTGTAATGATTAGGTCATCAACATATATTAGAATCACAATTATATCACTACCTAGCTTCTGTGTGAATAGTGAGTAGTCAAAGTGAATTTGAACAAAGCACAACTGGTTCAAAGTTTCAGCCAATTTGAGATTCCACTGTCATGGTGCTTGTTTCAGACCATACAGTGAATTGTGTAATTTGCAGACTTTTTTAATCTCCCCTTGTCTAGCAAATCCATTTGGAATGGTCATGTAGACTTCTTCTTATAGATCTTCTTTTAAGAAGGAATTGTGTACACCCATTGATAGATGAACCAATTCTTGGATGTAGCCAAAACTACCACATATTTGATAGTAACCATTTTAGCTACTGATAAAAATATTTCTTTGTAATCCATCCCTTCTTGTTAACTGTAACCTTTTGCCACTAAGCGTGTCTTATGTTTTTCCATTTGTCCGGATGATTTTTATTTGACTTTGAACACCATTTTCACCCAATGGGAATTTTTCCTTCAGGGAGATTTACAATATTCCATGTGTTGTTTTCCTCAAAAGCAGCTATCTCCAGTTTCATTGCTTCAATCCACATTGTATCTACAACAACTTCCTTAAATGTGGAAGGCTCCAAGACAGATGAGCAGGAGTTCAAAGTTGTATTGTAGGAAGATGTAAGTTGATCATAACTGGAATAAGATGAGGTAGGATAGGCACAGCTGGAGGCCTTAGTAGTAACATAGTTTTTCAACCAAAGAGTTTCTTCACAATTCTAGATGAGTTTCTAAGTGATTCAGTTGGTTGTTCTGTAGTAGCAGGGACATGATTAATGGCAGAATTATCAGTTGTTATATCACAAGGTTTATTTGAAGCACTTGGTTGATCTGCAATATTAGGAGGAATTGAAGCACTAAGTCGATCTGCATTATTAGAAGGGATTGAAGGAAAGAAAGATAAGTGTGTATCCCCTTCCTCTTGGATACGCTGAGAATCACAGTGTTGAGAATCTGGTATGGTCTGAGTACAAACAGGTGAGTGTGGGATGTTGGGCTCTAAGACTAGAAATAGATGTGATGTAGAGGGTGTGAAATGCTTAAATGAAAACAAAACTTCTTTGAAAACCACATTCCTACTTACAAAGAATGTTTTAGCAAGCAAGTCATAGAGTTTATAACCTTTTTTGAGTAGATGAATATCACATTAGAACAAATGGAATAGCTCTAGATGACATCTTATCAGTGGCAGTTGGACTTGTTGCATAGGCAAGACAACCAAAGACCCTCAAGTGGTCAATACCTGGAGGGTGTAAGTGCAACAGTTCAAAGGATGATATGTTTTGTAGAATAACAAAAGGTGGTCTATTTAGAAGATATACAGTTGTAGAAACACATTCCCCCATAACTTCATAGGTACAACCCCTTGAAACCTCAGTGACCTAGCAACATTCAGAATTGATCTGTGTTTCCTCTCCACTACACCATTTTGCTGAGGTGTGTAGACACAGGAGCTTTGATGTATCATACCATTTTCCTTAATTAATTCATCAAACTGCGAATTAAAAGAATTTATCTGTTCTCAAAACTTGAACATAAGAGTAGAATACGTTCTTTACCATAGCTAAAAATTGTCTCATAACAACAATAGTTTCAGCTTCATTTTCAACAAGAATATCCAGGTGTACCTGGAGAATTCATCTACTAATTTTAGAAAGTAACTATTAACATCATGTGTAGGCACTTTATAAGGACCCAAAACATCACCATGTACTAGTTGAAAAAGTTTATTTGTACTAGTTGTACTTGTAGGAAATGAAAGTTTAGACTATTTTGCAAGTGGACATGATTTTTATCTGGATTAGACTGTTTTAAAGACTTTATTTTCTTGGGTATACAAAAGGGTGCATGGACTAGTCTATTATGCCATACAGACAAAGGAACACTAAGAGACATAGAAGATCAAATGGTTCTAACAGGATGCTATAATTGTTACTAAGCTTGAGTTGAATTTGGCTTCAGGTAGTGCAGTACACAATCTTCTCTACTATTCCCCTTCACATGTACACTGAAGATGTCCTAAAAGAGGAAGAAACCAAGAAAGAATACCACATATCTCAGTTCTTTTGTCATTTGAGAGACATATAGTAGATTAAATGAAGTCAAGGATATGCAGAACATTCTGAATATCTTGATTTCTAAATATGCTAGTTTTTGTTGTGTTTGATATTGATACCACATTACCAGTTGGTAAATGTAATTTTCCACCTTTTAGGTTAGAGTCTCTATCCATTTTATTCAACAGAGTAGAGTTTGCTACCATATGATTAGTTTCCCAGTATCAACTATCCACATATCATCAATAATTTTGGATAGGAAGAAAAGTATACTTGTTGTTGTTGTTGTTGGTTGAGCAGAACTTCCTCCCTCATTTACTTTGCCAAGCATCTGTAAGATTTGTTGATATTGTTCTGGAGTAAAGTAAGGTGCTGAGACAAGAGATGGAATCACTTATGGCATAATATTATCACCATTATAATCTCCACTATGTTTCTTGCAAAGTTAACTGTTGGACTAGGTTCCTGAGATACAGATATGTACATTTGTACACCAGTAGTTCCAGATCCTCCACTATTCCCTGCAAAGTTGGTTGTAGAGAATGTGTCTCCCTTTTTTTTACTTTTAAAGTCAGTAGGATATCCATTAAGTTTGAAACCGTTTTCTCTAGTATGTCTGTTATAGTTGTTGTAGTCAAATATGAGATTATAGTTTTTCCTAGGTTTCTGATGAAAATTACATCTAGTGGAAGAAACAAAAGCAACAGATTAATGACTTTCTACAGAAGCACCAGTATGAACAACATCCCTTTGACTCTCCCTCTCCATTAACATCAAATAGGCTTTGTTAACAGAGGGGGCAGGGATCATCATTAACAATTGACTTCTCGCTTGTTCATACGACTCATTAAGTCCTATAAGAAATTGTAGAAGCTTCAATGTCTCCATAAACACAACAAACTCACGAGACTTCTCACAATCACACCCAGGAATTGGTGTTAAACTATCATATTCTACCCACAGTAGATGCAAATTCGAAAAATATGATGAGATTGAGCTAGTACCTTGATTTATTGTGGCAATGCTTTTGTGAATCTGAAAAATTCTGGAGAGATCAACCTTGTCGAATCACTCTTTCAGTTTATTCCACAAAGAACTTGAATTTTATGAATAAACAATTCCATCGAGTAAATTTGGCAAGACGCAATTCATTATCCACGACATCACTTCGCATTGCATTTGTCCCAGAGATCCACTAGATGTGGATCATAGTTCTCTCGTTTACACTTGTAGTATCTGAACCTGTGATGACCCAAAAGGTCATCCCATGTATTTCTAGTTAATTCTGTGTTCGGAGGTCATGAAAACCTCATTCTATCTCACCTTGATTTGCGTGCGCAGCCCGGGCATGTAGCCGAGAAGCCCTTATGTGAAAAACTGAGAAAAATAATAGTTTTGTTTTTGAAATTTGAATTAAGTTGACTTTGGTCAATATTTTTGGTAAACGGACTCGGACGCATGGTTTGACGATCCCGGAGGGTCCGTACAAAAATATGGGACGTGGGCGTATGCTCGGAATCGAATTCCGAGGTACCAAGCCCGAAAAATGAATTTTTGAAAGAAATTGTTTTCTGAAAATATAAAGGATTTTTGAAAGTTTAATTATATGTGAAATATGTGGTATCAGGCCTGTATTTTGGTTCCGGAGCCCGTTACAGGTTCGATATAATATTTATGACATGTCTATAAAGTTTGGTAAGAAACGGAAGTCATTTGATGTGATTCGGACTCGTAGATGCAAAGTTTGATGTTTTAGAAGTTTTGGAAATTTTCATTGATTTTGGGGTTAAATTCGTTGATTATGATGTTATTTTGAGTGATTTGATCGCACGAATAAGTCCGTAGGATGTTTTTGAGGTTGTTTACATAGTTGGTTTGGAGTCCTAAGGGCTCGGGTGAGTTTCGGGTAGGCGCTGGGGTGTTTTAACTTAGCAAAATCTGGTTTTTGATAGTTTTCTGGTGTCGTGTACTATGCGAACGCATAGGGTCTCTCACGAACGCACAGTACGAGCTGGGGAGGGGGTTGGATTACTCTACCCGAACGCGTAGGGTGTGACGCGAACGCGGAGCACTGGATTGTGACTCTACGCGAACGCGTCCCCTGGATCGCGAACGCACAGGGTAAGTGCGGGGCTGGGTAGTTAAAAGTTCTATGCGAAGGCAGCCTAAGGCTCGCGAACGCATAGGCCAAGTAAACTAAGCCTACGCGAACGCGACAAAGGGCCCGCGAATGCGATGAATAAATTCGCCCAGTGAATTTTTAAAAACATAATACATACGGGATTAATCCAAAATTTCATAACTTCTTCTTCCAAAATCCAAATTGGGAGATTCTTGAAAGAGAACTTCACCACAAATTCATAGGTATGTAATCTTAGACCCATTTTCTTCAATATTTATCAACACCCATTAGATTTCTAGGCCTAAATCATGATTTTAAGGGTAGAAAATTAGGAATTTGGGTAGAGTTAGGGCTTATTGATTAATTTGAATTTAGACCTCGTTTTGGGGTCGGATTTTGAAACTAATTACATATTTGAGCTCGTGGGTGAATGGGTGATCGGGTTTTGGTACGAACCTCGTATTTTGACCAAGCGGGCCCGGGGTCGATTTTTGGATTTTTGGGAAGAATGATGGTAAACTTATAATTAAGCGTTGGAATTGAATTATTTAGCATTTATTGATGTTGTTGAGTCAATTATGTCTACATACAATTGATTTGGAGTTGAGTTCAAAAGAAAAAGCGGTAATTGAGGCGTTATTTTGGTCGTGGAAGTAGAGGTAAGTGTTTGGCCTAACCTTATCTTGAGGGAATAGGCGTTGAGTCTTATTTGCTATGTGTTTATTCTATGTGCAATGTATAGGTGAGGTGACGAGTACCTATATGTTGGTGTCAAGCGTGCCCGTGAGTCGGATATTATGAATTACGTGATTTTCATTGTTATTTACTGTGTTATAGCTTGAATTTCACTTTGGTGGTTGTTCATTTGATGGAAATTATTGGTTGTGAATACTGTTGAGTACTTGTTTCGGTGGAGGAATATTTTTTAAAGTTATGTACATGAGTGAGATTGGTTATAGCTGTGTCCCTTGTCGGGATAGTGATATTCCTACTGTTGTTCCCTTGCCGGGAGGTCGTGATTTATTGTTATGGTTCATGTTGTTGATTTCTTCCTTGCCAAACTGTTGTTTGTGAAATTGTTTGGGTGAGGAAGAGTGTAAAGCACAAAGGGTGATGCCGTTCCATTTCTATTTATTTATTATGAGGATGCGAGTAAAAGCACGAAGGGTGATGTCGTGCATTTGTTTTGGTGAGGATGAGAGTAAAAGCACGAAGGGTTATGCCGTGCAAGGTGATGTCGTGCACTTGTTTTGGTGAGGATGCGAGTAAAAGCAAGAAGGGTGATACCGTGCACGTTTTTGGTGAGGATGAGAGTAAAAGCACGAAGGGTGATGTCGTGCACTTGTTTTGGTGAGGATGAGAGTAAAAGCACGAAGGGTGATGTCGTGCACTTGTTTTGGTGAGGATGAGAGTAAAAGCACGAAGGCGGATGTCGTGCACTTGTTTACTCTATGTTGTTATTTCCTATTGTTACCTTGATATTTAAAATGTTGTCTTATTCCGTTATTTATGTTATTTGATATTTGTTTCCCCCAGCATGTTCCCTTTTTCCCTTGTACTTAACTGATTATTTTACAGTTATTATTCTTCCGATTATTGTTGAATTGCACAGGTTGTATTAATTGTCGTGTCCTAGCCTCGTCACTACTTCGCCGAAGTTAGGCTCGGCACTTACTCAGTACATGGGGTCGGTTGTACTGATACTACACCTGCACACCTTTTTGTTGTGCAGATTCCGGTATAGGACCTGTGGACATCTGAGCTAGGAGGCTTCCTTCAGTCCACCCGGAGACACCGAGGTAGTCCTGTTGGCGTCCCCTTCTATTTTCCCTTGTTTTTTTCTATTCTAGTCGATTCAGAACACGATGTATTTACTTCTTTCAGACTTTATGTGTATTACTCTTAGACAGTCCGTGAGTTGTGACTCCACTATTCTGGGGTTTGGTGAAATTTCATAAAGGATTGTATTGAAATACATTTATATAATGCTTTATCTTTTACTTTAATTCTTGTTAATCTGGTAATTCATCTGTTCATGATTAATAGTTAAGGAATAACATAAACTGAATATTCACATTGGCTTGTCTAGCGGGTTCAACGTTAGACGTCATCACAGACTCGACAGTAGGAAATTCGGGTCGTGACAGAACCCTAACTTATTTCATCCTAAATTGGCAATCCTCATAGCGCGACTCCATACAGAGTAACTCTCTAGACCTCGTAGTTGTAATGAAATAAAAATTGCTCCTGAATTGTCATTAGAGTTCAGAAACAGAGGATGATTGTGACCTGACTTTTCTGGAACTTTGTTATCAACTTCCGTCGTTACTGAGCTCACAAGAAAACACTGAAATAAGCGATTAATCTCGAGAAGTAGGCTCTAATACCAAGTCAAATTAACATTGTAGTGTTGTAAAGGATCGAGAAGAGAAATGAATGAATTGAAATAAGAAAACTTGGAGAGAAACTCCACTTGATTCTCATTTCTTCAACTACTCACAAATGAGTTATATATATATATATATATATATATATATATATATATATGTTATATATCTATATATATATATATATATATATATATATATATATATATATGTTATATCTCTATATCACCGACTAATGCTAACTTTAATACTAATTGTCGTTAAATAACTAACTCACTTGCTAACTAACTAACTAACCAACCGACTAATGCCACATCAGCTTACTACACTCTCAACAACTAATATTTTGAATAAAAATACCCCTAAATTATAAAACGATGGACAATTTAAAACAAAAGGGAATGAAACAACCTAGTTGCATTAACAGACTTTGATTGAGAGAAGGTTAAGGAAAGTGTTTGCTGATACGAGATGGCATGTGACAATATTGAGGACGACGTTTACGACTTTGAGCAAAGACTTCTTTTTGAAAACAAAAAGAAGAAAAATAGTCTATTAAAGTCCATTTTAATAATACTATAGGTGTTTGTGCAAATGTAAAATACTGGGTACATATTAAATGGCATATATACAGGGTTACCATAGAAACTAAAATAATTACCCTAATTTAAGGCTGTAATCTGGGTCGGGCCCGGGCCAAACGGGTCCGAGATTTGGCGGGCTTGAGTTACGCGGGCCTGGGCTAAACGGCCTCGGGCCAAACAGGCCAAATGGGTGGAACCGACCCACTACGGGCCTAAGCCCACATGGGTCGGGGTTAAGTGGGCTGGGCCCACGGGCCTAAACAGGTCTAGGCTATTTTTTTTAAATTTTTTTTTTATGTAAGGCAATTTCTTGTAAATCTTGTAATTTCATATTTAAACACAAAAAATAGTAAAGAGATATTCAAACTTGTACTAACATTGCATAATAAATTAATAATACTTCAAATTCATTTAACAAACTACAACATTAAGCATAATACGTCTAATAAATTTAAATAACACAAGTTTGAAATAAACTTAAAATATTAAATACCAATGTCTTGAGGACACGCTTGACAAGACTTCATTATATGCCTCTTTAAAGAGCCTGTGCCCTCCAACTTTCTCCGAGTGTAGACTCGACCACAATGCTTGCACGATATTTGTGATGACCCAAAAGGTCATCTTAAGTAATTCTAGCTAAATCTGTGTTTCGAGGCCCCTAAAGCCTCCGTTAATCTCACCTCGATATGCGTGCGGAGCTCAGGCGTGTAGCCGGGAAGTCTTTATGTTGAGATTGATCAAAATTGAATTTTATGATAATTAAATGAATAAAGTTGACTTTGGTCAACATTTTTGGTAAACGGACCCGGACCCGAGATTTGACAGTCCTGGAGGGTCCGTAGGAAAATATGGGACTTGGGCGTATGCCCGTAATCGAATTCCGAAGTCCGTGGCCCAAGAAATGAATTTTTAAAGGAAATTATTTTATGAAAATAATAAAGGATTTTGAAAATGAATAATTATGTGAAAACCGTTACCGTGTCGTATTATGGTTCCGGAGTGAGGAACAAGTTTATTATATGTTATTTGCCTTATCTGTGAAGTTTGGTGTAAAACGGACTTGAAGTCACGTGATTCGGGTTGAAATCGGATAAGTTAAGCTTTATGAAGTTTTGAGGAAATTTTATGAGTTTTGAGGTTTAATTCCTTGATTTTGATGATGTTTTCGTGATTTAAAAGCTTGAATAAGTCAGTAGGATGTTTTGGGAGTTGTGTGTGTTTTTGGTTTTGAGCCCCGAGGGCTCGGGTGAGTTTCGGGTAGTTAGCGAGGTACAATAGAGTTAGAAAAATCTGGTTTTCTCCTGTTTTCTGGTGTCCAGCAATTTCCTCTCTGCGATCGCGGACTCAGTCACGCGATCGCAATGTTGTATGGGCTGGGGGGTGGGAATTGACCCTATGCAAACGCGGGGCCTCCACCGCGACCGCAGAGCTTGGGATTAGTGCTCTACGCGATCGCGGAAGGCCTCACGCGATCGCATAGTGTAGACCTGGGTTGGCGGCTGGATTCTAAAATTCTCTCCGCGAACGCGGACATGGGGTCGCGATCGCGATCCTCTGTGTCGTCAACCTATGCAATCGCATACATTGCTCCGCGATCGCATAGGTCAATCCCCAGTACTCTCCGTGATCGCAATCATTTTCTTGCGATCGCAATGAACAATTTTCCCTAGTTATTCTTTAAGTCCAAAACAGTAGGCATTACGGGATTTTCCCAACTTTTCACTTTTCCCTTCTTCTCCAACCTCCATTGAAGTCGCCAAGCCAATCCTTCCTCCATAGCCTCTTGGGTAAGTTACCTAACTTCGATTTCTCCCATTTTACTTCCATAATCACTAGAAATCTAGGCCTAAAATCATAAAATCAAGTAGAAATTAAGGGTTTTGGGTAGAGTTAGGGCTTATGGGATTTTGGGTGATTCAACCTCAATTTGGGGTCGGATCTTAAAACAAATCATATATTTGAACTCGTGGGGTTATGGGTGATCGGGTTTTGGTCCGAGCCTCGTGTTTGGACCAAGCGGGCCCGAGGTCGAATTTGGTATTTTTGGAAGAATGCTAGAAATTGAATATCTAGGCTATGGGATTGTGTTATTGAGTCTTTATTGATATTATTGAATTAATCATGCCTAGATATCGTTGTTTCGGAGTCGGATTATAAAGGAAAGACGGTCTTAGAGGGTTGATTGCTATACTTTGGACCGAGGTAAGTGTCTTGCCTAACTTTGGTGAGGGAATAGGTATTATTTGCTATGTGCTAAGTGATTATCATGTTCATTGCATAGGTGAGGTGACGAGTACCTATGCAATGTGCGTCAAGCATGCCCGTGAGTCTATTTTGATAGAAATTGCAGTATTTCTTCCATTATTATCATATTATGAGATTTTGTCTACTTGGTAATTTATTCTTGTTGAAAGTATCGGCTGTTGAGCTCGAGAAGTGTTGATACGATTGATAATCCAAGTGTAGAGTATACAATTGAGGTGATTGGATATAGCTGAGACCCTTTCCGGGCATTTATTGAGTTATTGATTGAGGTTTTCCCCTTGCCGGGTGATTTGAACTGTATATTTCCACTATGCTGTACTCCTTGCCATTATATCTGTCATTATTTGGTGAGGAAGAGTGTAAAGCACGAAGGGTGATGCCGTGCCATGATATTTGATTACCTTGCATAGTGAGGAAGAGTGTAAAGCACGAAGGGTGATGTCGTTCTATGATTCACATTGATTATAAGCACGAAGGTTAATGCCCTACCATGATTTATATTGCCTTATATTGTACATTGAATTGTGAGGAAGCGAGCAAAAGCACGAAGGGTGATGTCGTGCCATGATATTTGATTACATTCCATTGTGAGGAAGAGAGTAAAATCACGAAGGGTGATGCCGTGCCATGATATTTGATTACATTGCATTGTGAGGAAGAGAGTAAAACCACGAAGGGTGATGTCGTGCCATTATTTACATTTCTGATATTTATACTTGTTCCGCTAGCTATCGTGTTAACTTGCCCCCTTGTCTACTTCTATATGTTAATTTAACTGTTTCATTTCACTTGTTCCCATTAACTGCTCCCATATCCCATGTTTATCTGTATATTTCTGCGTTTGTCTGTGATATATCTTGTAGAACTGTACAGGTAGATTACTGTTGTCTAGTCTAGACTCGTCACTACTTCGGCCGAGGTTAGGCTCGGCACTTACTCAATACATGGGGTCGATTGTACTGATGCTACACCTGCACTTCTTTATGTTGTGCAGATCCCGCAACCGGACCCAGTTGACATCGTTAGAGGGAGTATCCTTCAGTCCACCTCCGAGATAGCAAGGTAGACCCGCAGAGGTTCGTGGCCCTTGACGTCTCCTTTATTCCTTTTTCTTCCTTCCTATCTTTTTCATTTATTTTCAAAGACAGTTGTATACAGTTATTGTTCAGCCCTTGGTTGTAGTAGTCTTTTAGTATGTTAGTGAGTTACTGACTCCAGATTCGGGGGATTGTTACAACGTATTGTATTTGTTTAAACAATTTAGTTCTGTTTTTATCTATTTTCGCTGCTAAATCGTAAACTATTCTTGGTTAATTCTGCTAATTGGGTGTTATCATGTTAGTTTAACTACTCACGTTGGCTTGTCTAGCGGGTTCAAGGTTAGACGCAGTCACGGCCTGAAGGTGGAAATTCGGGTCGTGACAAGTTGGTATTAGAGCTCTAGGTTGCTTAGGTCTCACAACTCACGAACAACCTTGGTAGAGTCTGGGGGATAAGTACAGACGTCTCCGTACCGATCCCTCAGAGGCTACAAAGTTAGGATAACTCCACATTTCTTCATTCTCTGTCGTGCGATATACATTCTGAGTACTGATTGAGTTTCCATTCTACTCTCTCGCAGATGGCGAGGACGCGTGCTTCCCTTGGTTTAGCTCAGCAGCCCGACCCTCTTGCTATAGCTCCTACGAGGGGTCGAGCTCGAGGACGAGGTCATGCTAGAGGCCGAGGCCAGGGCAGGGCTCATCCTAGAGCAGTAGCCCCAGTGGAGGACCCCCTGGTCAAGTCTGACGAGGAGGTCCTAGTTCCGGCAGTCCCAGTTGGACCGGCGCAGGTCCCAGAGGGGTTCATAGCTACCCCAGTACTTCAGGACGCTCTAGTCCGTTTGGTAGGCCTCACAGAGAGTGTAGCACAAGCAGGTCTTCTTCCTACTGCAACAGCTGGATCTCAGGCTGGGGGAGGGACCCAGACTCCTGTTATTCATACCCCAGAGCAGGTTGCCACTCAGTTTTAGACTCCAGCACCTCAGACAGTTGGAGAAGCTCAGCCGGGTATTGTGGCACCGACATCCGAGGGTGCAGCTTTGTCAACAGATGCTCTATGGAGGCTGGACAGATTCACAAAGTTATTTACTACTACTTTTATTGGTGCACCGTCAGAGGATCCACAGGAGGTTCTTCGGAACATGGGCATAGTGGAGTCCAATAGAGTTGACATCGCTACTTTTCGACTATCTGGCGCAGCCAAGACTTGGTGGAGGGACTACTATTTAGCCAGACCAGTTGGGTCTACATCTTTGACTTGGGCTCAGTTCCCAGAGGTATTTTTGGGGAAGTTCCTTCCCATTACTCAGCGAGAGGATCTTAGGAGGCAGTTTGAGCGCCTCCAGCAGGGATCTATGTCTGTTACTCAGTACGAGACCAGGTTCATCGCTCTAGCCAGGCATGCATTGATGATACTCCCCACTGATCGGGAGAGAGTTCGGAGGTTCATTGAGGGATTGGCCCAGCCTATACGACTCCAGATGGCCAGGGAGTCGAGTACTGATATTTAATTCCAGGATGCGGCTGGTGTGGCTAGGAGGATTGAGATGATTTTGTCATAAGGAGGTGGTCAGGGGGATGACAAGAGGCCTCATCATTTTGGTAGATTCAGTGGAGCCTCATCTGGAGGCCGGGATTCTTTCAGTAGGGGTCATCCACCCCAACCTTTTCAGTCAGCACTTCAGGTATCTCTCCGTGCACCGCCAGCTCATGTTAGTGCACCACCAGCATCTATCAGTGCACAGCCACTTCAGAGTTACCAGGGTGCTTATCAGGGTCGTCAGGTCCATTTCCCGAGTCATCAGCCACAGCAGCAGAGATCTTGTTACAGTTGTGGTAGCCCGGGGCACATTTCCAAATATTTCCCCCGAGCTTCGAGTGGACCCCAGTATCAGGGTTCCCGAGCTTTTGTTCTCGCAACAGGTGCACCCTTACCCCTTCAGCCAGCTAGGGGTGGTGGTCGAGGTGCCAGAGGTGGTGGTGAGGTTCATAGAGGTGGAGCACAGGCCACGAGGGGTAGAGGCCAGGTTGCAGCAGGTAGACCTA
>ML271895.1:15604-55189 GCA_005239495.1 Nicotiana undulata | reverse complement strand
GTTTCCCGGTTTGACTAGAAGTATCCTACACGTTTAGGGCTTGTCCCAACCATATAAATAGACTAAAAAACACAACTTTGAAGAACCTTTGCCATTGGAGACAAGAGAAGATCGTGGAACACTACTCAGAATATCAAAACATTGATTTTTACATCCTTTATTCCTTACTCTGTAATTTAATTATGCAAGTTATTTAGGATTTCAATACTATTATGAGTAGCTAACTTCTTTAATCTAAGGTTTTTGTGGAATCCGTTGGGGATGAACTTATTGTTATATTAATATAGTTTTGTTTGGTTGTTAATCTTTATTTGTTCAACTACGTTTTTATTGTAGTTGATTGAAGGGCCCTCAATCACCTGTTCCTATTTTTTATGTATCTACTTGAGAGAGAGTGCATATTTAGGTAGTTGTTTGAACAACATCACTCCCGGAGTATAGGCGAGAGTCATAACCCAGCGTTTAGAGGTTGGATTAGAGATAACGATACCTCAGGTGCAATCTAAAGTGAACTGTAATACAATCTAGCTAGCGTAACTTGAGAGAGTGCGTCTAGTAAATTATCATAATTACTTGAGAGAGATTTATGATAACTGGAGTGTTCATGATTGATAGAGACAACTAAGTCAAAACTATAGGAACTACACAAGAAGCAATTTCACCAACGGGGGAAACCATAACCTTAGTCCTTTATTCCAATTGTTTTCACCTTATTGTTAGTTAATCTTTAGTTTATTATTTCTGTTAAGTTGTAGTAGTATAAACAACACAAAGTGATATTCATAACTTTTGAGAAAGTTTATTATTGAGAATTTAGTACTCTAACAACAACATTTGATACGTAAATTCCCTGTGGGATTCGACTCTGGGCAAAATACCCGGATTATATTTGCAACGCCCACTTAGTCTTTTAGTAGACATAGTTGAGCGTGATCAACCACCTGGAAAGTGGTATGGACAATCAACTGCTAGGCCTCCACTCTTCAATGGCCAATACTACTCCTAGTGGAAGAACATAATGAGAGACCATATAATTGGAGAAGACTACGAGCTATGGGACATTGTTACTGATGGTCCCTTGGCTACCATGTAAAAGAATGTTGAAGGAGTAGATGTGCCAAATAGAAGAGCTGACTGCACTGCTGAGGACTTGAGAAAGTGGGAGAAGAATGCTAAGGCCAAGAAATGGCTTGTGTGTGGACTTGGTCCAGATGAGTACAACATAATTCAAAGTTGTACTACTGCTAAAGAAATTTTGGACACTTTGCAAATGGCTCAGGAAGGAACACCTCAAGCGAAGAGGTACATAGGTACTCTACTATATTCTCAATATGAGAATTTCTCTATGAAGGAAGGAGAGACTATCCAAGAGATGTATACAAGGTTCACTACACTCACTAATGAACTGAAGTCTCTTGGAAGGACTCTTCTTGAAGAACACAAAGTTGAGAAGACTCTGACAAGGGTTCTGCCAGTTTCTTGGGAAAGAAAAATTACTGCAATTCAGGAATCTAAGAACATTGCAACTCTTAAACTAGATGAGCTGATTGGAAATCTCACTGCCTATGAACTTAGAAGGAAAACCATTAAGATGGATGTTCCCAAGAAGGAAAAGAGTCTGGCACTCAGAATCATTGAAGGTGATGATCTAGAGAAAGATGAAATGGCTATGATCACCAAGGACTTCAAGAAATACCTAATGAGAGGAAAGGGTTCTTCAAGAGGTGGAAATTACAACAAAACAAGGGTTCCTAAAAAAACGACCAATGAGGGATGCTGCAAGTGAGGGAAAACTGGTCATCACATCAAGAACTGCCCTCAATGGAAAATTGAATAGAATAAGGAAAGATCTGAACGAAAGAACAGGAAGAAGGAACAAGTTCATTCCAAAAAGAACAAAGGATCAACAAAGGTTATGGTTGCTGCTTGGGAGAAAGTTCAGATGAGGAATCAGATGATGAAGATAGAGATGAACAAGCATTTATGGCAATTGGAGAATCAGATTCGGAACCTGAGGTAAGTATAATTCATCTCAAAGATAAGATTAAGTTTTTGTCTAAAGAAAAACTCTCTAAATTATTGCTAGATTTCATAGATGAATATGAGGCAATAAATAAGAAAAAGAACAGTTGTCTAAGGATTGTGTGATTTTAAAAGTGAAGTGTAAGAGCCCGGAACTCAGAGTCAGTGAGAATGTGAGTGAGAATACTTCTCTGAAGAACTAGGTTCATATATTTGAAGAAAATGTCCTTGAGTTAAAATCTGAAAATCTAAAACTGAAACTAGGAACCAGTAAGAAGACAACTGATTGCACACAACTCACTTTAGAAGAAAATATAGGTAAACTGAAAGATGAGTTGTATAAGAAGGATGAGCAGGTAAAAGTGTTGAAGGAGGATCTAGGCAAGGTCAAGCATGAACTAGACAGAACTAGTAAATGGAACAGGTCCTCCGATGCTTTGACATGGCTACAGGAACATCATAATAGCAATAGAAGAGGACTTGGCTTTGGGAATCAGCTACCTAAGTAGGATCCTAAAAGCAAGTACCTCACTCTTCCTGAGAACAAGATTTGTACTCACTGTGGTAAGACTAGTCACTATAAAAGTGAATATAATGCAAGAGAAGAGGCCAGTCAAAGGAACAAAAAATTTGTTCAGGGGAAGAATTGGTTACCAAGTTGGGCTAAAAAGAATTTAATTCATCCTTTTGCTTATAAAAAGGGACCCAAACTAGTTTGGGTTCCTGAGACCAACCCCTGATTTCCTTTTGTAGGTTCAAGTGAAGGGGAGCAGCCAAATATGGTACATGGATAGTGGTTTCTCAAAGCACATGACAGGCAGCAAGGACCAGTTCCTTTCACTTGGGGACCTCAAAAGAGGAAATGTCTCCTTTGGAAATGGAAAGAAATGTGAAATCATTGGGGTAGGTAAGGTAGGTAAGGATGACTCTCATTCCATTGAATTTTCTACTTGATAGACGGTCTGAAGTATAGCTTAATTAGAGTGTCACAGTTGTGTGATAGAGGCAACTTAGTAGCATTCACCTATACTAAAAGCTTTGTGATAAATCTTATCACTGACAAAATTATTTTGCAGGGAAAAAGAGTGAACAATATATACATTATAGATCTGTCCACACTTTCAGAAAATGAACTAACTTGCTTAAGTGTGCTGGACAGTGATCCCCTCTTTTGGCATAAGAGGCTTGGACATGCAAGTCTAAGTCAACTCAAAAACTTTGTCTCCAAGGACTTGGTGATAGGACTACCTAACATTAAGTTCAAGGAAGACAAAGTCTGTGAGGCTTGTGCAAGGGGGAAGCATGTAAGATCCTCTTTTAAATGCAAGAAACTGGTAAGTACCACCAGAACGATGGAACTGGATCATATGGATCTCTGTGGTCTAATGAGAACATTAAGTAGAAGTGGTAAGAGATATGTGATGATGCTTGTTGATGATTACTCTAGGTTTACCTGGACATTGTTTTTAACATTTAAAGATGAAGCATTCGACATGTTCACTTCTTTTGTTGATGAGCATGACATAGATCATAATTTTTCTTCTCCTAGAACTCCACAACAAAATGGAGTAGTTGAAAGAAAGAATAGGACACTTGAAGATATGGCTAGAACCATGCTTCTTTCTTGTAAACTGTCCCATAGCTTCTGGGCAGAAGCTGCTAATACTGCATGCTATATCATAAATAGGTGCATGACTAGACCTCTTGTAGAGAAGACTCCCTATGAGTTACTTAAGGGGAGAAAACCAAATATATCCCACCTTAGGGCATTTGGTTGCAAGTGCTTTGTGCAGAACAATGGTAAAGACTTCCTGGTAAGTTTGATCCCAGAAGTGACGAGGGAGTATTCTTGGGATATTCTTCACATAGTAAAGCTTATAAAGTTTATAACAAAAGAACTATGTGTGTTGAAGTAAGTGTACATGTGGTTTTTGATGAAACTAACATTCTTTCTGAGATACAAGAACATGATGATGAAGCAATTGGGCTGGTTAGAAACTTAAATGAAACCACAACCCAGACTGAAGCAACACTGGAGGAAGGAACAAGTTCATCCATATCGGGAAACATGACAGGGGTTATAGAATAAAATAATTCTCAAACTTCAGTGGAACTTGTGCCTGAACCTGTTCCATAACAACAACGCATTGAGGCAACATCAAGGGGTAACATATTAGTTGTGAAACCCTATAGATATCAAAGTTCTCATCCCATTGAGAACATCATCACTGATCCAACCTCTGGAATCAAAACCAGATCTTCTTTAAAGAATCTTTGTATTTTTTATGCTTTCTTATCTCTTATTGAACCTAAAAATGTTGCTGAGGCTTTGTAGGATGCAGACTGGGTAAATGCAATGCAAGATGAACTCAACCGATTTGAAAGGAGTCAAGTTTGGCATCTGGTACCAAGACCCTTGGATAGATCAGTAATTGGAACCAAGTGGGTCTTCAGAAACAAACTTGATAAAGATGGAACAGTTACAAGGAACAAGGAAAGATTGGTGGTTCAAGTATATAATCAGGAGGAAGGCATAGACTATGATGAAACGTTTGCTCCAGTGTCAAGGCTGGAATCTATAAGACTCCTCATAGCCTTTGTTGCTTACATGGAATTCACCCTTCACCAGATGGATGTCAAGAGTTCCTTCCTAAATGGCTATCTAAAGGAAGAAGTGTTTGTCAAGCAACCTCCGGGGTTTGAGAACAAGGAGAATCCTGATCATGTGTACAAACTTGACAAAGCATTGTATGGACTCAAGCAAACTCCAAGAGCATGGTATGAAAGATTATCAAAGTTCTTGCTTGAGCATGACTACAAGAGAGGTAATTGATAGTACTTTGTTCTTGAAAGAAAAAGATAAAGACCTCTTGGTAGTTCAGATATATGTAGATGACATAATCTTTGGAGCAACTACTGATAAGCTAATAAAGAATTTGCTAAACCAATGGGGAGTGAATTTGAAATGAGCATGATGGGTGAGCTTAATTTATTTTTGGGCTTACTAATTAAACAAAATTCAAACGGTACCATGATCCATCAGCAAAAATATGTAAAAGAGTTGCTTAAAACGTTTAAAATGGAAGATTCCAAAGAAATCAACACTCCTATTGCAACTGCCACAAAGTTGGATATAGATAAACCTGGTTCATCTGTTGATCAGAAGTTGTATATGGAAATGATTGGTTCATTATTGTATGTCACTGCTAGTAGACCTGACATTGTTTTCAGTGTAGGCCTTTGTGCAAGATTTCAGGCAAATCCAAAGGAATCCCACTTGACTGTTGTCAAAAGAATCTTGAGATACCTAAAAGGCACCACCGATCTTTGTCTTTGGTATCCAAAAGGTAGTAATTTTAATCTTGTGGGATATGTTGATGCTGACTATGCAGGTTTTCTAGTGGATTGAAAGAGCACCTCAGGTATGGTACACTTTCTTGGCTCATGTCTTGTGCCACCAAAAAGCAAAATTCAGTGGTCTTATCTACTGCTGAAGCTGAGTATGTTGTTGCTGCCTCATGTTGTGCTCAATTATTGTGGATTAAACAGCAATTGATGGACTTTGGAATTGATATTGGATGTATCCCTATCTTTTGTGATAACACTATTGCAATTAGCATGACAAAGAACCTCGTTCATCATAAGAGAACTAAGCACATAGATGTTAGACATCACTTTTTAAGGGACAATTATGAGAAGGGATTGATCACTACAGAATTTTGTGCTACTGATAAGCAGATTACTGACATCTTTACAAAAGAACTGAATAGAGAACACTTTAAAAGGAACATGTTAGAATTAGGGATGATTAAGATCACCTAATTAAATCAGTTCAGAATGTACATGGAAAAAAAATTGGTTAGAAAGTCTGGAATTTGTGTAAATAACTAGATTAATCTTTGCTCAATCTCATACTGTAATAGTATATTCCTATGCCATGTGTTAATATGAATCACTGGTCGGTAATGAAATTTTCTCTATTTTTGCAAATTGAGACATGATCAAGAGGATTCTTAGTGAAGAACCTGGTTCATCAATGCTGGTTCATCTGAAAAATGAGGTATGTGTTCTGCACTCTGCACAATTTGAAATACTAATATTTAAATCATGAGAAGAATTCTACCCAAGTCCAAAATCTTCCAAAGCCTATCCAACTAAAATTTGAACCAGTTCTGTTTCAACAAAAGAATCCTCATCGAATTAAACCACCTAGATTCTAGGAAAGCTGTAATAGTCATTTCGAACTGAAAATTACAGGGTGATTAGACTTCTAATTGACTACAATAGCTGTCGTTGTGTATTAATTACTCTTCCCCTTTAAATCCCTCATCATCATCTCTGCAAATTCCTCATTATTTCTTAAAACTATTGAAACCCTCTCTTTTCTCTTTACCTTCGAATTCCGTTTAAGCCTTTCTCTTCATCACAAAACCATATTCAAAATGTCAAACCCTTGGAATAATCTTGGTACTAATCCTCCCCCTACTCCTTCCTCTTCCTCCACTACCCCTCAACCTAGCTCTACCCCCCAACCTAGGAGAAGGAGAGTCAAAATGCTTGCTAGAAAAATAGTGGCTAGCGGTGCGCTCTCACAAAAATTAAATGCCCAGCTTCAAACAAGCCAAGCCCAAGACTCACAAAATCCGAGTGACTCTTTCAAATCGGCAACTGAGGGGGAAGAAACTGGGTCTTCCGATTCTGAACAGATAACTTCTGTCTCAAACCTTCTTCTGAGGTCATCTCTGAGGTTGCTGAAAATTTAGAAACTAGGTTCATACTGGTTGGGTCTGTGATAGATGTGGAAATGCCTGAGACGAGAAAGAGAGGTGGTAAAAATTCAATTGAAAAAGAAAAAGAGAGTGAGGGAGTACGGAGTGAAGAGAGGGGAAAAGGGAAAGAAGTGGTTGATTCTTCACCCACCTCTGAAACTATTAGAATGGCTATATGTGGAGCTGAGTCAGAAAAGGAGGGAAAAAGTAGCAAGAACACAGAGGGAAGTGGATCAGGAGAAGCCGTTGAAGGGCTAGTAAATCTTGGAAAGCAAGAAGATGAACCTGGTTCATCTGCTGGGGAAACCCTGGTTGATCTCTTGAAAATGATAGGTGACAGTTACAAACCTAAGAAGAAAAGAACTCCTAAAGCTACAACCTCTGGGACAGCTAGAGCCAACAAGAAAAGGAAAGCTGCTCCTTCTGATATTCCTCTTCCAAGAGGAAGAACTACAAGGGGCAAGTTAAAGCAAAGCGAGGACAAGTTGCAGAGAGCATTAGAGGAAAGTAAGAAGAAACGAGCAGAAAAAGGGAAAGAAAAAGTGGTTGAGGCTGTTGAGGCTGTTGAAGTGGATGAGATGGATCTGGTCCACCAAAGTGAAAAAGTGACAGTTGAGGTAGAGGTTCAGACCCCTAATCCCAAGAAAGCCAAGACTTCCTAAAAAAATCTTCATCTGTTTCTAAGTCTGCTGAACCCTTTATCTTGGCTAAGCGAACCAGGTATGCAGTGAAAGCCAAGCAAGTGAAAATTACCGAAGAAGAAGATTGGAGTGGTGAAGAGGAGGATGAGTTTGATGGTGAGAAGTACAAGCTGGCCAAGTTTTGCAAACGAACAATTTTGAAGGGGAGATTGTTGAAGGATTTGGAAAAAGAAGGAATGATCCTGCTGCTGGAGAAACTTGAGATACAGGGGTGGAAGGACATGGTTCTTCAGTTGGATGGGAGACTGGATAGGAAAAGATTGTGGAATTCATGGACAATGCTGAGGTAAAGGATAGCAGAGTCACCAGCCAGGTGAAAGGGGTTCAAATTTCGTTTAATACTAAAGAGCTGGGTGAAATCCCTGGCATACCCTCTCAAGGCTAAGATGACTATACTAGGCAGAAATGGCCAAGACTGGATTCTATTTCAACTGCCCTGGTTATCACTAGGAAATTCTATGATAATGAAGAAGAGAGTGAGCCCAAGGCAATTTATAAGAGTGAAATGAAGCCACTCCACAAGGTGATCTTTGAATTCATCAACAAGTGCGTGCTGCCAAGGCAGGAAATGAGGCATATTGCTAACTACATGGACTTGGTCTTGATGGAGTGTCTGGATAGTGGGAGGCAGATTAACTGGCCTAGGTTCATCATTCAGCTTTTGGACAGAGTTGTCAATGGCCCCAAAGCCCATGCCATTCCTTATTGCTTCATTCTCACTACTGTTTTTGCTCATTACAAGGTGCCACTAAAGAAGGCGGAGATGGCCACAAGAAAAGACCATTTTGGGATCAATACTCTTCTTGCTTGTGATTATGAGGTCCATGCCATCCCCAATGAACCTAGTTCATCTAAAAAGACACCTGTTAACAGCAAGGTAAGAGCCCTGCTACAGGAGAGTGGGTCAGAGAATGCTGAGATAGCAAGGCTGAAGACTCGTTTTGCTGAGGTTGAATCTGAGAGAGAAGCTCTCAGAGTTGAGCTTACAAAGGAAAGGGAGAAGAATGAGGGAATTCTTCAAGACACGTTGAAACTTCTCCAAGCCAAAGCCAAAGACCCTAGTTCTTCCAAGCCTTAGTTGCCTATCCTGCCTAGAATTTCAGTGAACAAGATCCGAGACTTTTTCTTTTTTGTTGCTCATGTTTTAACTATTTTTGTTTCATTTTGTGGATTGTGGCAGAACTGTACTTTCTATCAATGAAATTTGCTGCTTTTGTTCTTATTAACTGTCTCTATTTCTTTGATAGTTTAAATTCTTAGTTGATTACTGATGATTGATCCATGAATGCCTTTGCAGTTTCCTCAGTGGCCATGAGTAATTTTTATAAAATCTGGGACTCACACATCTTTTTGCAACTTTACGATGATGCCAAAAGGGGGAAGAATGGTTGTGCACTGAACAAGTGATATTTATAACCTAAATGACCCCGGTTCTTCATGATAAGTGCTTAATACTCTAATATGTGTCAATGTTGGATTAAGTTGAAGCAGGCCTAAGCTTATGGACGCACAAAGTTTGTCATCATCAAAAGGGGGGAAATTGTTGGCCCAAGAAAGAGAATAGTTTTGAAGATTGACAAAGGAACACAGAATTGAACCAGGTCCATCACTGGCAGACATAGACACAAGCAGAGTCAAGGCACGTGAGATGCACATACAGGAGATAAACGTATTCTGGAAAAATAGAGATATCTCCTGATCGAAAAGATTACAAAAAAGATAAGGAGAAAGGCTCCTTATTCAGTAAGAACAATATCTAAGATAAGGAAGGATTAGGAGTTGAGAGTGACTAGAACTCTTCACCAAGGAAGAGTAGCATTAGAACTCTAGTTAATTCTTTATCTACTAATCCTATATATTGTAGATTGTTCTTATTGTACAAACACGCATAAGAGAAGTTAAGCAAGAATTGAGAGCAAAATAGCAAGGCAATTTTGCAAGCAGTTCGTGTGAAATTTGAGTGTGCGAACCTAAAGCTACTTGAACCAGCTAGAAGAACCAGTTCCAACTATTGTCTTTTAGCCTAGTTTATTTGTAGTTGGTGGTTTTAACTTGTACCTTTTCAGCTTTATCTAGAAGCATCTGTAATAGGTACTTTGTGTTTTCAAGTTAGAGTTAACTTGAATTTGGTCGCAAACAGCTAGAGGCTGATTTGCCACAAGGTATTAGAGGTAATCCTAGATTTACAAAAGAGTTTTTATAAATGTTATTTTGGCTCACTGATTTAGTCAAGAGTTTTGGGAAAATCCAATTACGAAGTAGGTCGTGATTTTTTCACCTTTTGAGCCAGGTGTTTTCCACGTAAAAATCTTGTGTTCTTTAATTTCTGTACTTATTATTTCGCAACAGTAGTAGTAGGGACACATAGAACAACCAGGTTCTTCTATAATCTGTGCACGCGAAAAATTGGACACCACACAAATCATCCCCCCTCTTGTGTGGTATTTACGTATTAAACATCACTCCCGTTTAACTAATTGTTGGATTCCCGTCGATACGTGCCGAGATCTGAGCCATGATACCCGGTTGGTCATGGGTATTACGGCCTTGAGTTAATCGTGTTCGATTGCCCAATAATGCTCACTGAAGTCTTTAGAGATTTGGACCGATCACGAGTCATGGCCTCGATATACTCGAGGGCGGCCGTCGTGCCGCCGGTGCCTGACTCGACGCGTCCCTTACCTTGATTCTGGTTCCTTGTCATTGTGTTCCTCACTCGATTTATTTTATCCGAAACCGGGTCGGCTTATGGGTTCGGTTTCACCTATATACACTTATCATCTATCCTGATTACTAAGCGTTAAATAAATACTTCTAAGTATAATTACTTCTTAAGTGATTTATTGTCGACGCATAGAATTTAACAAAGTGATCGTCTTCTTATCAGCAAATATACTCTTTTCTTCAGCGTCATTTAATAGGTTCAATTACCTAACAAAATCAAGGGAAAATCTTATAAATTGTCACATAATTATGTTTTTTTCCACCAAAACTAGATAACTATATTCTCTAACACAAAAATCACAAGACTTTGAGCTACTAACGCAAAAGTCACAATTGCCAGAAAATTTAAGTTTCACTTTGAGCTACTAACGCAAAAGTCGCAATTGCCAGAAAATTTAAGTTTCAGATGCAATATTTTTTTACTTCATTTTTTTAATTGAAAAAAGGCATATATAATGTGGTCGAATTTTTATGGGTGAATGACATAGTTACCAATAAAAATAAAATTATTTACTCTTACTCATCTATTTATTTTTCTACCCATAAAAAAAATTATATTTCCTACCCATAGTAGTTTTTGTGGGGAATTTTCTCTTTTTTCTCCAATTCTTTTTTAACTCTATGTTTTTTTTTTCCTTTTCTCCCTTTCTTTCTCTCTCGTTCTTTTTCTCTTTATCTATTCATTTTTTTTGTCCAAATCGTATTATTGTTATTTTTACCACAACTTATTTCGCACTGAATTTTAACTCCTCCTTTATTTGTTTTCTTTTTTATTTTTATTTCTTGTTCCTTTTTTAATTCCATTAACTCCTTTTTTCTTTTCTTTTTTTTATTTCTTGTTCCTTTTCTAATTTCATTTAACTTCTTTTTTTGTATATTCTTTTTCTCTTCATAATTTAATTTTACTTACTGTTTTCACTATTTTTTTATTATTCTTATTTTTATACCATAAGGAAAGATATTATAAATATTTGTTCACTTCTTTTTTAAATATAACTAGTATAATATACCTTTTGTCTTTTTCTCGTTTTTTAAATTCAATTATTAAACTGAAATAATATCAGTTGTTGATCTAATTCACTAAATATCACACTGACTGTTACTGAACACCATAAATTACATAATCAGATTCTAAGAATCAACACGTGATCTCCATGCAAACCTTGATCTTCGTCCCTACAAATATCACTACACATTCTATCATTAGTAGTAACACAACCAGTTATGGATCACATCATGTTTATATAAATAATTTTAGAATAGAATTCACTTAAAATGCAGCTAAAAGAACTACAATATGTTCAAACTACCGCATGGTGCCAATATGGCATATAACTATACCAACATGGTATACAGTTTTACTTGTTAATTCCCGGAAACTATATGACTATACTACTATTCCATAACACACATGCATAAAGAGAAAAATTAAAAAATAGTTTACCACATATTAATATAATAAAAGTATTTCAAAATATTGTACTATATCACTATTATTAAAAGAAAATCAAATAGTGTATCAATTAAATGCAGCTAATACAACAAAAAATTGATTCAACTAGCATATGATACCAACATAGTATATATCTATACTAATAGGTAATAGTTGTACAGGGTTATTCCAACAACTGCATATAACTATAAAAACTATTTTATAATACACAAAATCTATGTCCATAGGTACAAGAAAATCCAACACAGCAAAACATGATCATATAAATTATTTCAGAATAGAATTCACTTAAAAATGCAACTAAAACAATCAAAAAACTGTTCAAACTACCATATGATATCAATATGGCATATAACTATACCAACATTGTATACAATTTTATTTGTTACTTCCCGACAACTATATGACTATACACTATTACATAACACACATGCATAAAGAGAAAAGTAAAAAAAGATAGTGTACCACATATTAATATAATAAAGTATTTCAAGATATTGTACTATATTACTATTATGTAAAAAAAATCAAATAGTTTACCAATTAAATGCAGCTAATAAAACCAAAAAAGAATTCAACTAGCATATGATACCAATATAGTATATAGCTATACTAATAGGGTATATAGTTGTACGGGGTTGTTCCAACAACTGCATATAACTATGAGAACTATTACATAGTACACAAAATCTATGTCCATGGGTACAAGTGTGATGATCCAAAAGGTCATCCCATGTATTCCTAGTTAATTCTGTGTTCCGAGGTCATGAAAACCTCCTTCTATCTCACCTAGATTTGTGTGCGCAGCCCGGGCGTGTAGCCGGGAAGCCGTTATGTGAAAAACTGATAAAAATGATAATTTTGGTGTTAAAATTTGAATAAAGTTGACTTTGGTAAACATTTTTGGTAAACGGACCCGAACCCGTGATTTGACGGTCCCGAAGGGTCCGTAGGAAAATATGGGACTTGGGCGTATGCCCAGAATCGAATTCCGAGGTCCCAAGTTCGAGAACTGAATTTTTAAAAGAAATATTTATATGAAAATATAAGAGATTTTTGAAAGAGTAATTATATGTGAAATATGTGGTATCGGGCCCGTATCTTGGTTCCGGAGCCCGAAATCGAATTTCGAGGTCCCAAGTCCGAGAACGCGTGTTTCCTCATCTACCGATCTGCAGCTCGATCCTCCAGTTGCAGCGCCTACGAGGGGTCGAGGACGAGGCCGTGCTAGAGGCCGAGGAAGGGGCAGGGGCAGGGCTTAGCCCAGAGCAGTAGCCCTAGTATAGGACCGACAGGTAGATTTTTTCGGTGAGGTTCCTGCTCAGACGGTTTCGGTCGGACCAGATCAGGTCCCAGAGGGGTTCATTGCCACCCCGGTACTTCAGGACGCTCCGGTCCGCTTTGTGGGCCTTATGGAGAGCGTGGCTCAGGAAGGTCTTCTTCCTACAGCACCAGTCATCTCTCAAGCTGGGGAGGGGCCCAGACTCCTGCTACCCGCACACCAGAGCAGTTAGCATCACAGTTCTAGACTCCAGCACCTCAGACAGCTGAAGTAGCTCAGCTGGGTATTGTGGCACAGGAAGTTGAGGGAGAAGCTATGTCCGTTGATGCTTTATGGAGATTGGACCGGTTCACCAAGCTATTTCCTACTACTTTTACTGGTGCACCATCAGAGGACCCCCAGGATTTATTAGACAGTTGCTATGAGGTTCTTCGGAACATGGGGATCGTGGAGACCAACGGGGTCGACTTTGCTACATTCCGTCTTTCTGGTAACGCCAAGACTTTGTGGAGGGACTATTGCTTGACCAGGCCAGCTGGATCTTCGCCTTTGTCTTGGGCTCAGTTCTACGAGTTGTTCTTGGAGAAGTTTCTACCAGTTACCCAGAGAGAGGATCTTGAGAGGCAGTTTGAGCGTCTCCAGCAGGGTTCTATGACAGTTACCCAGTATGAGACCCGATTTATCACTTTGGCCCGACATGCTATCATGATACTCCCCACTGATCGAGAGAGAGTGAGGAGGTTTATTTAGGGGTTAGCTCAGCCGATTAGGCTACAGATGGCCAGAGAGACAGGTACTGATATTTCATTTCAGGAGGCGGCCAATGTGGCCAAGCGGATTGAGATGGTCTTATCACAGGGCAGTGGTCAGGGTGTGACAAGAGGCCTCGTCATTTTGGCCGATTCAGTGGTGCCTCATCTGGAGGCAGAGATTCTTTTGGCAGAGGTCATCCTCCCAGACCATTCTAGTCAGCCCTTCAGGTATCCCGCAGTGCACCACCAGCTCCTATCAGTGCATCGCCACTTCAGAGCTTCCAAGGTGGTTATTTTGGTCGACAGGGACAATTTCAGGGCCAGCAGCTTCAGCAGCCGAGATCTTGTTTCACTTGTGGTGTTCCAGGGCACATTTCCAAGTCTTGCCCCCGAGCTTCTAGTGGTTCTCAGCATCAGGGTTCCCGTGTTATGATTCCCGCACCAGGTGCACCCCTCCCCCCTCAGCCAGCTAGGGGTGGAGGTCGAGGTGCCAGAGGTGGAGGCCAGACAGTTAGAGGTGGAGGACAGGCTATGAGAGGTAGAGGTCAGCCCGTAGTGGGTCGACCCAAGGATGTTCAGATTGGTGGAGCTCAGCCCCGATGCTATGCTATTCCCGCCATACCTGAGGCTGAAGCCTCCGACGCAATCATTACATGTATGGTTTCAGTTTGCAGAAGAGATGCTTCGGTATTGTTTGATCCGGGGTCCACATTTTCCTACGTGTCCTCATATTTTGCTCCTTATTTGATTATGCCTCGCGATTCCCTGAGTACTCCTGTATATGTGTCTACACAGGTGGGTGATTCTATTATGGTAGATCGAGACTACCGGTCATGTATAGTGCGTTATTGGTGGTCTTGAGACCCGTGTTGATCTTTTACTTCTTCATATGGTTGATTTCGATGTCATTTTGGGGATGGATTGGTTATCTCCCTATTATGCTATTCTGGACTGTCATGCCAAGACTGTGACCTTGGCCTTATCAGGAATACCCCGATTGGAGTGGAGGGGGACTCCTAGTCATTCCGCCAGTAGGGTTATCTCATAAATGAAGGCTCGGTGCATGGTCGAGAAGGGTTGTTTGGCCTATTTGGCTTACGTTCGTGATTCTAGCGCTGAGGTTCCTTCTAAGGAGTTTGTACCCATTGTTCGTGAGTTTCCATAGGTATTCCCTGCTGACCTGCCGGGTATGCCACCCGACAGGGATATTGACTTTTGCATTGATTTGGCTCCGGGCACTCAGCCCATTTCTACCCTGCCATATCGTATGGCCCCGCTAGAGTTAAAAGAGTTGAAGGAT
The DNA here is from genome assembly GCA_005239495.1 of Nicotiana undulata. Taxonomy (NCBI): domain Eukaryota; kingdom Viridiplantae; phylum Streptophyta; class Magnoliopsida; order Solanales; family Solanaceae; genus Nicotiana; species Nicotiana undulata. The sequence continues at coordinate 40,186 of ML271895.1, read as the reverse complement.
CAGTTACAGGATTTTCTAGCCAAAGGCTTTATTAGGCCTAATGTATCTCCTTGGGGTGCGCCAGTGCTGTTTGCTAAGAAGAAAGATGGCACAATGAGAATGTGTATTGATTACCGGCAATTGAACAAGGTTACCATTAAGAATAAGTATCCTTTGCCGAGGATTGATGATTTGTTTGACTAGTGCCTCAGTGTTTTCAAAGATTGATTTGAGATCTGGTTACCATCAGTTGAGGATTAGGGCATCTGATGTCCCTAAGACAGCCTTTCGCACTCGGTATGGTCATTATGAGTTATTGGTGATGTCGTTTGGGTTGACAAATGCCCCAGCTGCCTTTATGGAGTTGATGAACCGAGTGTTCAGGCCTTATTTGGATTTGTTCGTGATTGTCTTCAACGACGATATTTTAGTTTACTCCCGCAGTCGGGAGGAGCACGAGCAGCACCTTCGAGTCGTCCTCCAGACTCTGAAGGACAGTCAGTTGTATGCCAAATTTTTGAAGTGTGAGTTCTGGTTGAGTTTGGTTGCATTTATGGGCCATGTTGTGTCGGCTGAGGGTATTCAGGTGGATCTCAAGAAGATTTCAGCAGTCAGAGATTGGCCTAGACCCACCTCAGCTACGGAGATTCGGAGTTTCTTGGGTTTAGCAGGTTATTATCATCGGTTTGTGGAGGGATTTTAATCTATTGCAGTCCCGATGACCAAGTTGACTCGTAAAGGTGCCTAGTTCAGGTGGTCAGATGAGTGTGAGGCGAGCTTTCAGAAGCTCAAGACAGCCTTGACCACGGCACCAGTGTTAGTTTTGCCCACAGGTTCAGGGCCATATACCGTGTATTGTGATGCCTCACGGGTTGGACTTGGTGCAGTGTTGATGTAGGATGGCAAGGATTTAGCTTATGATTCACGTCAGTTGAAGGTTCATGAGAAGAACTATCCAGTTCATGATTTAGAGTTAGCAGCCATTGTCTATGCGCTGAAGATTTGGAGGCATTATCTGTACGGTGTGTCTTGTGAGGTGTTCACGGATCATAAGAGTTTGCAGTATTTGTTCAAGCAGAAAGAGTTGAATATGAGGCAGAGAAGATGGTTGGAGCTGTTGAAAGACTATGACATTACAATCTTATATCATCCGGGGAAAGCCAATGTGGTGGCCGATGCTTTGAACCGAAAGTCAGTCAGCATGGGTAGTCTTGCTTATATTCCGGTCGGGGAGCGACCGCTTGCCTTAGATGTTCAGGCGTTAGCCAATCGATTCATGAGATTGGATGTTTCTGAGACTGGCAGTGTTTTGGCTTATATTGTGGCCCGTTCTTCATTGTTTGATCGTATTCAGGACGGACAGTATGATGATCGTCATTTATGTGTCCTTAGGGATACAGTTCGGCACGGAGGTGCCAAGTAAGTTACGATTTTGATGATGGAGTCTTGAGGATGCAGGGCCGTATTTGTGTACCTGATGTTGATGGACTTCGTGAGTTGATATTGCAGGAGGCCCATAGTTTCCGGTATTCCATTCATCCGGGTGCTGCAAAGATGTACCAGGATTTGCGGCAGCATTATTGGTGGCGGAGGATGAAGAAAGATATTGTGGCCTATGTAGCACGGTGCTTGAACTGTCAGCAGGTTAAGTATGAGCACCAGAGACCCGGTGGTTTGATGCAGCGGATTGAGATTCCTGAGTGGAAGTGGGAGCGTATCACCATGAATTTCGTAGTCGGACTCCCACGGACTCAGAGGATGTTCGATGTAGTTTGGGTCATTGTGGATAGGCTGACCAAGTTAGCACACTTCATTCCTGTATCAGTTTCGTATTCTTCGAAGAGATTGGCAAAGATCTACATCAGGGAGATTGTTCTCCTGCATGGTGTGCCCGTGTCCATCATTTCTAACCGAGGTACTCAGTTTACCTCCCACTTCTGGAGAGTATTTCAGCGTGAGTTGGGCACATGGGTTGAGTTGAGTACAACGTTTCATCCTCAGACGGACGGACAGTCCGAGCATACTATTCAGATCTTGGAGGATATGTTACGAGCATGTGTCATTGACTTTGGAGGTTCATGGGACCAGTTTCTGCCTTTAGCTGAGTTTGCCTACAACAACAGCTACCAGTCGAGCATTCAGATGGCTCCTTGTGACGCATTGTATGGTAGGCGGTGTCAGTCCCCAGTCGGGTGGTTCGAGCCGGTAGAGGCTAGGTTGTTGGGTTCAGAGTTAGTCCAGGATGCCTGGGATAAGGTGAATATCATTCAGGATAGACTTCGTACAGATAAGTCCAGGCAGAAGAGTTATGCAGACCGTAGAGTTCGTGATTTGGCATTCATGGTTGAAGACCAGGTATTGCTTCGGGTGTCGCCCATGAAAGGCCTGATGAGGTTCGGAAAGAAGGGCAAGTTGAGCCCTAGGTACATTGGTCCCTTTGAGATTCTTGAGAAGGTAGGAGAGGTGGCCTACAGACTTGCTTTGCCACCGAGTTTATCAGCCGTGCATCCGGTGTTTCATGTATCTATGCTTCTGAAGTATCTCGTCGATCCCTCTCATGTGCTAGACTTCAGCAGTGTCTAGTTGGACAAGGATTTTTCTTATGAGGAGGAGCCGGTAGCCATATTCGCTCGGCATGTTCTTCAGTTGAGATCGAAGAGTTATCCTTCTGTCTGTGTTCAGTGAAGAGGTTAGCCTGTCGAGGCAGCTACCTGGGAGTCCAAGTCCGATATGCGGAGCCGATATCCACATCTTTTCCCCGATTCAGGCACCTTTCTATGTCCGTTCGAGGAGGAACGTTTGTTTTAGAGGTGGAGATTGTGATGACCCAAAAGGTCATCCCGTGTATTGCTAGTTAATTCGGTGTTCCTAGGTCATGAAAACCTCCTTCTATCTCACCTCGATTTGCATGCGCAGCCCAGGCGTGTAGCCGGGAAGCCGTTATGTGAAAAACTGATAAAAATGATAATTTTGTGTTTAAATTTGAATAAAGTTGACTTTGGTCAATATTTTTGGTAAACGGACCCAGACCCGTGATTTGAGGTCTCAGAGGGTCCATAGGAAAATATGGGACTTGGGCGTATGCCCGGAATCGAAGTCCGAGGTCCCAAGTCCGAGAAATGAATTTTTAAAAGAACTTATTTTCTGAAAATATAAGAGATTTTTAAAAGAGTAATTATACGTGAAAGATGTGGTATCGGGCCCGTATCTTGGTTCCGGAGCCCGGTACAGGTTCGATATATTATTTATGTCATATCTGTAAAGTTTGGTAAGAAACGCGAGTCATTGACGTGATTCGGACCATAAATGCAAAGTTTGGAAGTTTTTGAAGTTTTGAGAAATTTCATTGATTTTGGGGTTTAAATCGTTGTTTATGATGTTATTTTGGCGATTTGATCGCACGAATAAGTCTGTAGGATATTTTTGAGGTTGTGTGTATATTTGGTTTGGAGCCCCGAGGGCTCGGGTGAGTTTTGGGGTGTTTGAGCTTGGAAAATCACTGTTGGTGCACCAATTCTAGTGTGCCCGCACCTGCGAGACTAGGGCCGCAGGTGCGAGACCGCATGCGCGCTTCTGTGACCGCAGGTGCGGTCCCTCTCGCAGATGCGGACCCTTCTCCGCAGACCAGTTCCGCAGGAGCGGATAACATTCCGCAGGTGCGGCCCCCTGTGGTCCTGTCCTTCTTCCGCAGGTGCGATCAATTTCCCGCACATGCGAGATCGCAGGTGCGACCCAAGAACCGCAGGTGTGAGAGTCGGGGCAGTGAAGTTTTTAAAAACAAACTTCAGACGTTTCTTCTTCAAACATTTTCACAAAAATAGAAGACCTAGGGCGATTTACTCAAGAGATTTTCTTCCCAAATCGTAGGTAAGTGTTCATTAACTGATTTCCTTCAACTTTCTAATGATTTTTCATCAACTATCTTCAAGAATCCTAGGGTTTTAATGGTAGAAAATTGGGGATTTGGGTAGAGTTAGTGTTTTTCGATTAATTGGGAATTTGACCTCGTTTTGGGGTCGGATTTCAAAACAAATTATATATTCGGGCTCGTGGGTGAATGGGTGAACGGGTTTTGGTCCTAACCTCGTGTTTTGACCAAGCGGGCCCGGGGTTGATTTTTGAATTTTTGGGAAGAATGTTAGAAAGTCTATAATTAAGCATTGGAATTGAATTGTTTAGCCTTTATTGATGTTATTAAGTCAATTATGTCTAGATACGATTGATTTGGAGTCGGGTTCAAAAGGAAAAGCGGTGCTTGAGACTTTATTTTGATCGTGGAGGTCGAGGTAAGTGTGTGGCCTAACCTTAGCTTGAGGGAATAGGTGTTGAGTCTTATTTGCTACATGTTTATTCCATGTCCAATATATAGGTGAGGTGACGAGTACCTATATGTTGTGGTCAAGCATGCCCGTGAGTCGAATATGAGTAATTATGTGATTTTCATTGAGGTTTATTGTGTTATGGATTTAATATCAATTTGGCAGTTATTCATTTGATGAAAATCCTTGGTTGGGAATATGGTTGAGTATTTGTTCGGTTGAGGAATATTTTGTTAAACTATACACTTGTGTAGGATTGGTTATAGTTGTATCCCTTGCCGGGAGTGTATTATTCCCGTTGATTGTTTCTTTGCATTTATGGTTTCTTATTGTTGATTTTCTTGCAAAACTGTTGTTTATGTTGTTTATGCACGAGGGGACATTCCGTGCCATGTTTATGTTGTTTATGCACGAGGGAACATTCCGTGCCATGTTTATGTTATTTATGCACGAGGGGACATTCCGTGTCGTGTTATGATATTTATGTACGAGGGGACATTCCGTGCCGTGTTTATGATATTTATGCACGAGGGGACATTCCGTGCCATGTTTATGTTATTTATGCACGAGGGGACATTCCGTGTCGTGTTATGATATTTATGCACGAGGGGATATTCCGTGCTGTGTTTATGATATTTATGCACGAGGGGACATTCCCTGCCGTGTTTGTGATATTCTATGCACGAGGGGACATGCCGTGCCGTTTCTATTTCCTTGCTTGTTCAGTGTTGTTAATTCCTGTTATTATTTAAATACTTCAACTGTTGCTCTGTTTCGTCATTTCAGTAATTGCTACCCCTTTTTCCCAGCATGTATTTCCCCCGTTTTTGTACTTAACTTCTTATTTCCTACCGTTAATTTCCTTTATGTATTATTAAACTGCACATGTGATATTATTTGTCGTGTCCTAGCCTCGTCACTACTTCGCCGAGGTTAGGCTCGACACTTACTCAGTTTATGGGGTCGGTTGTACTGATACTACACCTGCACAATTTTTATTGTGCAGATCCCGGTGCTGGACCCAGTGTTACTGATCTAGGTGGCTCCCTTCGGTCCATCAGGCAACACTGAGGTAGTCCTGCAGGCGTCCGCAGGCCTTGGCGTCACATTCTATCCTATTTCTTTCCTGTCTTTACATATTTCTGAGACAATGGTACTTTATTTGTTCAGGCCTATACTTGTAGTATTCATAGACAGTCCGTGAAATTGTGACACCGAATTCTGGGAATTTTATTGTGGAAATTGTAATAGTATTTAATTAAGTCGTTAGTTTTCATTTATTTCGCATTTTTATTTATACCGATCTTGTATATCACCTATAAATTGTTAAAAATAAGGAAACAAGTTAGAATAACCGGTAACATTGGCTTGTCTAGCGGGTTCAACATTAGACGCCATCACGGTCCCGACGGCGGGATTTCGGGTCGTGACAACAAGAAAATCCAACACACCAAACATGATCGTATAAATCATTTCAGAATAGAATTCACTTAAAAATTCTGCTAAAACAACCAAAAAAATATTTCAACTACCATATGATACCAATATGACATATAATTATACCAATAGGGTATACAGTTCTACAATATATCAAAATAATATCATGTGTTCTTCATTCAACTATATACTATTATATTATACTATATATTATAACATTATATTATAGTATAATGTTATAAATAAACCCATGCAAAATTGGATCAAAATAACTACAAACTCAACAAAACCCTTTATGAGTTTCAACCTTTAAGGTCCTTCAATTATGAATTTAACCCTTTCAATAATGAAAACCAGCATTAACACTATAATCCAAATTTTAAAGAACCATACCAAATGAATTTCAATAATAAAACATTTCAAACACACACCAAAAATTCAGATCAAAAAATTTGAACTCATACACATAAAGTTCCAATTTTTTTTTCTTCACTAGAGAGCGGGGCTATTCTTCTTCCGGGGAGACAAAGTCGTCCCTTCTACTGACCGAACCTTCAGTTCGATTTAAAATTGGATCCACTACTTGGTAGTATTTCTCTATTGAATAATAGATAGAGACTCGCCGAAAACGTTTTCCTACTTAATTTTCGTGCCAATGCTATATGGAAGAGAGAATTTAAGAATAAAAGAAATTGCTATTGTTAGAAGAATATGAAGAGAAGGAAGAAAGAGAAAATGGGGAAAAAATATGGGAACATATAAGACATCTTAACTATAAAATTACATAGGAAGAATGATAGGTAGGTAGGGTAATTAATATGGGTGGGGTAGGCGAATATTGTAACTATTTTCAAAATGGGTAAAAGCAGATAAATATTTTGATTTTTGTGGGTATATAGTGTAGTTCCCTCATTATCAACACACCTATTTTAGGAAAGTTGGGTCATCGCGATAATTATAACATTTTTGTTAATAGGTCAAGGTATTGTGATTTTTATGTTAGAAAATATAGTTATGTGATAAAAAAGATTATAGTTACATGACTATTTGTGAAATTTAAACTTGTGAGATTTATGGTTTAAATTGTATTTGTTGACCACTTCTTGTTCTTTTGTTCTTTTAAATAGTGAAATATCTTTTCTTTAGGGCTCGTTCTTACAAATTACAAAACAAGACAATTCCAGAGGGGCTTATATAGTACCTACTCAGGAAAGGAGTCTCACCATCAGAATGGCCCTCCCAACGGCCCTTCGAGAGCTTGCGTTATGACTGCTTGGAGCAGGGCATTTGTGATACGATACCCTCGACCCCACTCCTTGAGTCAAGGGACAACGTTCGAGACTCGGGCGACAGCTGCACCATCACAGATCACCGATAAGAAAGAAGCAAAAAGGTATGAAATTGACTTTCGAAAGTGAAATTGTACTTACATGACTTATTCTACTTCCCGGGGAATGGCATGCGCTCAGCTGGGATCAAGTCTGAAGTCCTCACTTGGACAAAATGGCCTTGCTAGCCCCGATCGCGGTTGTTGATATCCAATTTTTTTCTATAATATTTTTCAAATGCATATATACATTCAAAACTATGCATTAGCATCAATTGATTTTTCCATAATTTCTACATTTTTAACTTAATTTTATTTATATAAATAATTATAAATTGCATCACAAAAGACTTTATACCAATTTCATGGCTTAATATTGCTATTTATATTTATATTAGGCTTAAATTATTACACAAATAGCCATATTTACACTTTTTGGTTACAATTGCAATAACTTTGTAATTATAGCTCATGCATGCATTATTACGTTATGTTTACCAGAAAATAGCTTGTCGCATTTTTAAAAGATTGAGTAATTATTTTAAAGCATTTTTATGCATAAAAATTATTTTTATAATCTGTTAATTATTTTATAAATTTTATCAATTATTTGGGTATTTAACAAATAACCCATTTTATTTCAGACCTAACCCTTTTTACCAGCCCAAAACCCCTTTAATATTAACCTAAAAAGTCATCCCAAACCCCTTAGGCCCAATCTACCTACCCGACCCAATAACCCCTCTTCAATCGTGGTCGTTGATCTTTTAGATCAACGGTCCACATTGAACCTTACCATAATTAACCCCTAACCTACCCCAAACCCTTCTCATTCTCTCCAAACCCGCCGTCATTGTCTCCCCTCATCTCTCAACTTAACCCTAACCCTAATCGCCGTCACCGGCGATAACCTCTCTCCTATTGTATTTATGTGCCTTCTCCGACCAATCCTGGTCTCCTATACTCCATAGCTCTTCGATTTCATGAGTCCTTTAGAAGACCTCAAGGAAATCCAACTGGTTCTGGTTTGAAACTTGCTTACCGGCTTGTCTCAGGCCATTTACGTTTGTAAGTAAGGATTTCTCCTTGTTTTTATTACGAATCCATGGTCTTTTGACCGATTCTCTTCATCTCTACTATTCTTCTGAAAACCCTAGTTCATTACTATCGACTCTTCTCAGATCTTTATAGATCTGGGGTGACTCGAGTACTATTAAGTGTTTTCATTTAAAAAATCTCTTGTTTTAACTAACTATTTCCATTTTTAACCACTCTTTCTAAACTAGGGTTCACCCCAAACTGTTCTTCGAAGATTTTCTAATTCCTCAGAGTTTAACTAATTGTTCCTTCATCATCTTGACTAATTTTCGCATGAATGTTCAAACCGTAGATGATTCTGTGTGATATGCTGGTTTCTTCAATTTTTGTTTCGATACTTTTGTTATTTCTGTGATACCAGTCGTATTAGTTTACTCTATTTTTTGACTTAAATTTTTTCCTTGTTAAAATCCAGTATTCTTTGGGATTTCTTCCCTAATTAATCTCTACTAGTAATTCAAACCAGCTTTTCTTGTTAAACTCGGTATTTCTGTGAAGTTGTACTCATTTATTTTCTATTTTCAGCAAAATCAGTATTCTTTTGAAATTTTTACTGATTATTTCCTATTATTTTACCCTATTAAAATCTGTGTGCACAGATCTTATTTGTTTCCTTATTTGTGACTTTAATTGATCACACTTGCCTTAATTAGTCATTCATGTGGTTTTGGGAATCTTTACTAACTCCCTATTTGGTATGATTTAGATTCTTTGCCCTAATTACCCCCCCCCCTGTTGTGACCGTTAAGTGATTACCCCCTAATTAAGGGGTCTATTCCGGACTCCCTCATGGAAATTGATTATGTGGTTATTTGATTGCCCTTAATTGATTGACTTCTGATTCTCTTTACCTTATTTGTCCTACTCCCTAAGTTATATATATACACTCTTATTTTACCTCTCAAACACATGAACACTAGTTCAAAAACACACACACACACACAAACTTTCTCTCATCTCTCTTTCTGCTACTTGTGCTCATTGCTTGTCTAGCCGGCTGAAAGCCAAGGCTAGACTGTGGAATTCTACCTGCTTTACCTTCTATTTTGCTCTCTTAACTGGTATGTTTCTTTTCTTAATACCATTCCTTCTACGTATAAAGTTTAAATCTTTGTACTTTTTGTTACTCCATATCTGTTAATCCATGTCTCCTTCTGCACTAGTTTAATTGCTTATGTACTTAAGTGTTTCTCCTGTTTACTACTTTGATTAGTATGCTCAAGTTTTACCCTCTCTTGTTCAGTGTTTTAATCAGCATGTCTAGGTTTCAATCTTCTTGTTTGTTACTTTAGTCAGCATGTGTACTTGAGTTCCTGTTTACTTCCTTCAACTAGTATGCTCATTTTAGTATCTCAGACTCCTAACTTATTTGATTAACCCCAATTGGCATGACTAATTCTGTGTAGTAGACCCTTGTCCTCAACACGACTATTCCTGCGTTTTGTCTATGTGCTTTACTATCCATTACCACCTTAGTTTCAAGCATGATTTCCTTGTTAAGACTCGGAATCAATAGTTTGAATTCTAATGCTATGAATTTGGTTGCTGATTGCCCATCCACCCCTGCTTGTTCTAGGTACTTGTTGATCAATATGCTCCCCTTCGTATCCATGTTTATGTGTTTCTGATTTAAGCTCCCTATGTTCCCAACCCCCCGATCCCTATCTGTAAAGTTGCTTGTCTTCACTTAGAATTAAGTAATAAATGACTTTGAATCTGGGCACATTAAGTTTTTGTGATTGTGCTGTTGTTTGTTGAATATTTCTTCTTCTCTGAATTACTTCAAAAAAACTTTTTTCACTCTTAAAATTTTTCTTAAAACTGTTTCCATTCATGAAATACTTTTCTCACTTCTAAATGTTTTACTCATGTACTGAGTCATTCCAACTATGTCAAGCACTTTCACTTTTACTCTTAGATTACTTAGTTCTGCTCCTCCAGTGTGTGTACTGCCAAGGAATCCATGAGATTCCTCTGAACTCTGGCACACTAGGGCTGACCCTTCCATACTGCACATAACCACTTCTATATTTAAAAGGATCTTGGTGCGAGCATTTTTCACGACCCAATTTCCCTCTACAGGGTTTCATGACGGCACCTAGTCTATACGACTAGGTAAGCCTAAAGATGTGCGGAATCAAAATGTAAAAACAACACAATAATAGAGGATGAAGTAAAAGCAATACTATTAAACTGTGCCGCTCGGCATTTACAGTTTTACTCTTCCCAAAACCCGGAATATCAACAATGTCACAAGTTGTACACTACAGCTTTATACAACGAAACTGTAAAGTATTTATGTCTAAGTGTTATGACTATACTAGAACAAGGAAGGGGACTTGGAAGGTTCTGCGGACGCGGCAGAAATACCTCACGGTCTCCAAAAGATGCTGCAGACCTCCTAACTACGGTACTGAGCGCTGGTACCTGGATCTGCACATGGGGAAAACATGCGCAGAAAGGGCGTGAGTACTCCACATTTGGTACTCAGTAAGTTCCAAGCCTAACCCCAGTCAAGTAGTGACGAGGTCAGGTTGCGGCTCTACTGCGTTTGCTAAAATCAACAGATATAATTAACAGTTAAGTAGAGCAGTAATAATTAACGGGGAGTAAAGTGAACCGGAAATAACGAATGTAATAAATCTCAGTTCCGCACAACATATAAATCGGTAGATAGTCGTTCAATGCAATACAGGGGAAAGTCTCAGGTCTCAGCCCGCAGTCCCAATGTAAATATGCAATGCAATGCAAGTGAAAGTCTCAGGTCTCGGCCCGCAGTCCTAATGTAAATATCTGATGCGATGCAGGGTAAAGTCTCAGGTCTCAGCCCGCAGTCCCAATGTAAATATGCAATGCAATGCAAGTGAAAGTCTCAGGTCTCGGCCCGCAGTCCTAATGTAAATATCTGATGCGATGCAGGGTAAAGTCTCAGGTTTCAGTCCGCAGTCCCAATGTAAATATGCAATACAATGCAAGGGAAGTCTCAGGTCATAGCCCGCAGTCCCAATGTAAATATGTAATGCGAGACGTATTTCAGATATATCGTAATTCAAAAGTTTAGGAAAATAGTTGGCAAATATAGAGTAAAGTACTTAAACCAGTTCAACTAATAGTAACGAGTGGAAAACCATGTAAAATTGTTTGACTTGATAAAATCTTAATTCACTACTCAGTTAAACCAATAACCTAAATAATAGGAATTGAAGATGAAGTATGTCATAGAAGGAAACAATGGAATTAGTGAAAATATCCCGTGCACGTACTCGTCACCTCACGTACACGGGGTTTTTATATCAAAAATCAGTTATAAATGCCTAAGGGAAATACCCCAACACAGAGTTAGGCAAGCCACTTACCTCGACTGCGCAACTCAACTCCGTATCATGCTCTTTCCACGAGTATCCAACTCTGGGTGGCCCGAATCTAATAATTTCGATTGCATAATGTAAATAACACTTCAAGAAATCAAAATATCTAATTAAGTCGAAGCTAGTACGCGAAATTAGGAATTTGACCAAAACGCCCCTCGGGCCCACACTTGGAATCGGGTAAAATTTACATTTCCCGAATCCTTATTCACTCACAAGTCTAAACATATGTAAATCTCTCAAACCGGAGGTCAAACACCCAAATCAAACCCTAAAATTCGGTCTATGAAGTTTCTTCCCTTTTCCCCCATTCTCTACTCAAGAAATTCGAAATTAAAGGTGGAAATTAAGATTAGATTCATGGGAATTGATCTATATAGGTTAGGAATCACTTACCCGAAATACCCAGGCGCAAAAGTCTCGAAGAATTGTCCTTCCCAAGCTCCAAAATTCGAAAGATGGTGAAAAAAATAACTTAACCCCTCGGAATTGGGTTTTAATAATCTGCCCAGGTAATTATTCTATGCGTTCGCGGAGGGGCCACCGCGAATGCGAAGAGTAAATATCTATGGCCCAGAAAATGACCTACGCGAACGCGGAGTAGGGCCCGCGAACGTGGTCAAATAATTCCCAACCCTCTGCGAACGTGGTCAATGCCTGTGAATGCGAAGGGCTATGACCCCTGACCACTAGGACCCTAGATCAACTCTATGCGAACGCGATGGGACCCCTGCGTTCACGATGAAGGACCTGACTAAACTATGAGAACGCGTTAAGCTGACCGCGAACGCGAAGAACAAAATCCCTGGAGCCCAAAAATAGCCTATGTGAACGCGGCCACCTACTCGCGAACGCATAGAAGAAAACCAGCAGCAGCAAAATCTGGTGTCTTCCTAAGTCCAAAACTAATCTGTTGAGCATCCGAAACAACCCCGGGGCCCCCGAGACCTCAACCAAACTTACCAACTGACCCAAATACCTTATTCAAACTTGGTCGGGCCTTAAAACACATCCCATAACATCAAAATCATCAATTATGCATAGATTCAAGCCTAAGAACTTAGGAATTTTCAAGAATTAACATTCGACGCCGAAACACGTCAAAGCTCGTCCGAATGACCTCAAATTTTACACACAAGTCATAAATGACATTCCGGACCTGCTGTCGCTTTCGGAATTCCATTCCGAGTCTGATATCAAAATCTCACATATCGGTCGAAATCGCCGAAATTCTTACTTTCGCCAATTCAAGCCTAAATCTACACCCGACCTCGAAAACACATTCCGTACACGCTCCTAACCCTGAAATCACACAACGGAGCTAACAGAGTCGGCGAAATTCCGTTCTGGATCCGTCTTCACACAGCTCTAGCTACGGCCCAATTTCTATGGTTAAAATTCACCTTAAAGGACTATATGACCAAAATCACTCCGAATTTCACCACTCAACGTTATGACAAGTCCCATTAACATAATAAGGTATGGGAGAAGAAGTATTAGGGGATCGGGGCGCTAAATCTCAAAATGACCGACCGGGTCGTTACATTCTCCCCCTCTTAAGAAAATCGTTCATCCTCGAACGAGTATAGAAACATACCTGAATCTGCGAAAAGATGAGGGTACTGACTCCACATGTTCTGCTCGGTCTCCCAAGTCGCCTCCTCGACCGGATGGCCCTTCCACTGAACCTTGACTGAGGAAATAACCTTTGATCTGAGCCTCCTGACCTGCCTATCCAATATAGCCACAGGCTCCTCAATATATGATAGATCCTTGTCCAAATGGACTGAGATGAAATCCAAAACATGGGTCGGGTCCCCGTGATACTCCCTGAGCATGGAAACATGGAATACCGGATGAACTCCTGCCAGATTGGGAGGCAAGGCCAGCTCATAAGCAACCTCCCCAACCCGCTGCAACACCTCAAAAGGGCCAATGAACCTCGGACTCAGCTTACCCTTCTTCCCGAATCTCATGACGCCCTTCATAAGCGATACCCGAAGCAAAACTCGATCACCAGTCATAATCGCCAAGTCACAAACTCTCCGGTCTGCATAACTCTTTTGCCTGGACTGAGCGGCGCGAAGTCTCTCCTGAATCATCTTCACCTTGTCCAGGGCATCCTGAACCAAATCTGTACCTAACAATCTGACCTCACCCGGCTCAAACCATCCCACTGGAGACCTACACCGCCTACCATACAAAGCCTTAAACGACGCCATCTGAATGCTTGACTGGTAGTTGTTGTTATAGGAAAACTCTGCAAGAGGCAAGAATCAATCCCACGACCCTCCAAAATCCATCACACAGGCACGGAGCATATCCTCAAGAATCTGAATCGTGCGCTCGGGCTGTCCGTCCGTCTGGGGGTGAAATGCTGTACTGAGATCAATATGGGTACCCAACTCACTATGCAAGGCTCTCCAGAAGTGCGAGGTGAACTAAGGACCTCGATCTGATATCATAGATACCGGTACACCGTGCAACCGGACTATCTCCCGAATGTAGATCAGGGCCAACCTCTCAGAAGAATATGTAGTCAACACTGGAATGAAGTGGGCTTATTTGGTCATACGGTCCACAATCAACAAAATAGCATCATGCTTCCCCAAAGTCCGAGGAAGTCCAACCACAAAGTCCATGGTGATTCTCTCCCACTTCCACTCTAGAAGCCTAATCTGCTGAAGTAATCCTCTCGGTCTCTGATGCTCACATTTGACTTGCTGACAGTTGAGACACTTGGCTACAAACTCCGATATATCCTTCTTCATCCTCCGCCACCAATAGTGTTGTCTCAGATCCTAGTACATCTTCGCGGTACCCGGATGGATGGAATACCGCGAGCTATGGGCCTCTTCAAGAATTAACTCCCAAAGCCCATCTACGTTGGGCACACAGATACAGCCATGCATCCTCATCACACCATCATCATCTATAGTCACATCCCTGGCATCACCCTGCCGAACTCTATCCTGAAGATCCCGAAGGTTGGGATCATCATACTGGCGCTCCCGAATACGATCATAAAGAGAAGATCGAGCAATAACGCAAGAAAATACCCGGTGAGGCTCAGAAAGATCCAGCCTCACGAACTGATTGGCTAGGGACTGAACATCCCAGGCTAAGGGCCTCTCCACTGCACGAAGATATGCCAAGCTACCCAAACTCTCCGCCCGGCGACTCAAGGCGTCGGCCACCACATTGGCCTTCCCCGGGTGGTATAATATAGTGATGTCATAATCCTTGAGCAACTCCAACCACCTACGCTGGCGCAAATTAAGATCCTTCTGCCTGAATATGTGATGCAAACTCCGATGATCCGTGAATATCTCATAGGGAACACCATATAAATAATGACTCCATATCTTCAGGGCGTGAAAAATCGCTGCCAACTCAAGATCATGCACAAGGTAGTTTCTCTCATGTACCTTCAACTGTCTGGACGCGTAGGCAATCACCCTACCGCCCTGCATCAACACCGCTCCAAGGCCAATCCTCGAAGCATCACAATAGACTGTATAGGACCCTGAACCTGTAGGTACTACCAACACTAGAGCCGTAGTCAGGGCTGTCTTGAGCTTCTGAAAGCTCTCCTCAAACTCCTCAGTCCATATAAAAGGTGCACCCTTCTGGGTCAATCTGGTCATGGGCGCTGAAATGGATGAAAATCCCTCCACAAAACGGCGATAATACCCGGCCAAACCGAGGAAACTACGGATCTCAGTAGATGAAGACGGTCTGGGCCAACTCTACACCGCCTCCACCTTCTTCGGATCTACCTTGATCCCATCCGAAGACACTACATGGCCTAGGAATGCCACAGAATCAAGCCAAAATTCACACTTAGAGAATTTGGCATACAACTTCTTCTCTCTCAAGGTCTGAAGCACGATTCTAAAGTGCTGCTCATGGTCCTCCTGGGACCGAGAATATACCAGAATGTCGTCAATGAACACGATGAAGAAAGTATCAAGATACGTCCGAAATACACTGTGCATCAGGTGCATGAAGGCTGCTGGGGCATTGGTCAGCCCAAATGACATAACAAGGAACTCATAGTGGCCATATCTAGTCCTGAATGCAGTCTTCGGGATATCCAGCTCCCGAATCTTCAACTGATGATAACCCGAACGAAGATCAATCTTGGAGAACACCCTAGCACCCTGTAACTGGTCAAATAAATCATTAATGCGGGGCAATGGGTACCTGTTCTTCGTTGTCACCTTATTCAGCTACCGATAGTCGTTGCACACACGCATCGAACCATCCTTTTTCTTCACAAATAACACCGGAGCACCCCAAGGTGATACACTGGGCCTGATGAAACCTTTGTCAAGAAACTCCTGCAACTGCTCCTTCAACTCCTTTAACTCAGGAGGAGCCATGTGGTAGGGAGGAATGGAAATGGGTTGAGTGCCCGGCAGCAAAGCAATGCCAAAATCAATGTCTCTGTCGGGCGGCATACCCGAAAGATCAGCTGGAAAAACGTCAGGATAGTCCCTCACAACTGGGACTGACTCAACTGTAGGGGTCTCAGCACTAGTATCCCTCACAAAAACCAAATACGCATCACACCCCTTTCCAACCATCTGTTGGGCCTTAAGAAAAGAAATGACTCAGCGGGGAGTGTACTCTAAGGAACCTCTCCACTATAACCTCGGTAATCCTGGCATAGCCAGCGTCACGGTCTTGGCGTGACAATCAAGAATAGCATAGTAGGGAGACAACCAGTCCATACCCAAGATAACGTCAAAATCTACCATGCTGAGTAATAATAAATCAGCCTGATCTCAAAACTACTAATAACAATAAAACACGACCGATATACGCGGTCCAAAACAAAAGAATCTCCCACAGGAGTAGAAACATAAACGGGGGAACTCAAAGAATCCCGAGATATCCCCAAATGTGAAGCAAAGTAAGAAGACACGTATGAATATGTAGAACCTGGGTCAAAGAATACTGATGCATCCCTATGACAGACGGGGACGATACATGTAATAACTGAATTGGAAGCAATGGCCTCGGATCGGACTGGAAGGGCATAATATCTGGCCTGGACTCCCCCTCTAGGACGACCTTGACCTCTCCGACCTCCACCTCGAGCTTCCTGAGATGGTGGGGTAGCAGCTGAGGCTGGAAGTATAGCTGGGGGACCTGGTGGAAGGCGTGGAACCTGATAACTCTAAGGTGGTGCACCCCTCTTGGCTCTAGGGCAATCCCTGATCATGTGACGTGGGTTACCACACCCAAAACAACCCCTCTGAGGACGCGGCGGCTGCTGCTGACTCTGAACTGGCCTGCTGGACTGGCCGGTGATAATACCTGGAGCTAAAGGCACCTGAGATACTGGTGGTGCATAATAAGGCTCCTGAGGTCTAGAAGGAGCTGGAATACCACTGGATACTGGGAGAGCTGAATGAACGGGGCGACTCACAAAACCCCTACCATAGCGTGTTGCAAGTGCACGAACTCCTGAAAAGTGACCCGTCTCTCGACACCTCTTGGCCTCTCTCTCCTCCCTGCCCCGGGCTAACATACTCTCAATCCTCCGGGCAATGCTCACGGCCTGCTCGTAAGTGATATTTGTCTCTAGCTCTCTGGCCATGCTAGTCCGAATACTGGGATGGAGCCTCCTCAATAAAGCTTCAGACTCTCTCTCTGACAGTAGAAACCAAAGATGGTGCATGACATGCCAAGTCACTAAAACGGACTGCATACTCCGACACAGTCATAGTACCCTGGCGTAGCTCCTCAAACTCCGCACGCCAAGCATCCTTGAGACTCTGAGGGACAAACTCGAGTAGAAACATCTCCAAAAATTGAGCCCAAGTAAGTGAGGATGCCTCGTCCGGACTACTAAGCTCAAAGCACGCCACCACTGATAGGCTTCTCCCCTCAGCTAAAAAGCAGTGAAAGAAACACCGCTAGTCTCCACAATACCCATAGTGCGGAGAATGCGATGACACTCCTCAAGAAAACCCAGAGCGTCGTCTGAAGCTGATACGCTGAAATCAGGTGGGTGGCACTTCTTGTACCTCTCAAGACGGAGCTGCTCAGACTCCGATGCAGCTGCTCTGGCCTCATGCTGAACAGGAGCTGCTGGAGGCATAGAGATATACTCTGGAACCTGCCCCATATGAACCCTCTGCTCAGGAGTACGGTCTACGGGAGTCTGTGCCCCTCCCCCGGCCTGGGATGTAGCTGGGGCTATCGGAAGTAATCCCGCCTGACACAGGGTACTGAAGGCACTCAATAACTGAGCTAAGGTCTCCTAGAGGGCTGGAGTAATAGCAGGAACCTCCGGTGCCCCTCCAACTGTAGCTGATGGGAGATCCTCTACCTCCGCTCTAGCCGGTGCTCGGGCTGCACCGCGTGCTCGTCCTCTGCCCCGGCCCCTGCCTCCGGTGGCTCTGACTGGAGGCTCGGGTGCCTGGTCATCAGTACATCCGGTACGAGTACGAACCATCTGTAAGCAAGAATAGAATAGAGTTTAAGAGTTTGATGACAGTGACTAGCATGATAAGGAATTCCAAGAAGTATGACTTTTCTTAACAGTTACATAACCTCTCAAAGATAGATACAGACGTCTCCGCACCGATCCACAAGACTCTAATAAACCGGCTTGTGACACTGTGACTCCTATGAACCTAGACGCTCTGATACCAACTTGTCACGATCCAATTTCCCTCGCAGGGTTTCGTTACGGCACCTAGTCTATATGACTAGGTAGGACTAAAGAAGTGCGGAATCAAAATGTAAAAACAACACAATAATAGAGGATGAAGTAAAAGCAATATTAAACTGTGCCGCTCGGCATTTACAATTTTACTCTGCCCAAAACCCGGAATATGAACAATGTCACTAGTTGTACACTATAGCTCTATACAACGAAACTGGAAAAGATTTATGTCTAAGTGCTATGACTATACTAGAACAAGGAAGGGGACTAGGAAGATTCTGCGGACGCGGCAGAAATACCTCACGGTCTCCAAAAGCTGTTGCAGACCTCCTAACTCCGGTACTGGGTGCTGGTACCTGGATCTGCACATGGGGAAAACATGCGCAGAAAGGGCGTGAGTACTCCACATTTGGTACTCAGTAAGTGCCAAGCCTAACCCCAGTCAAGTAGTGATGAGGTCAGGTTCCGTCTCTACTGAGTTTGCAAAAATCAACAAATATAATTAACAGTTAAGTAGAGTAGTAATAATTAACGAGGAGTAAAGTGAACCGCAAAGAACGAATGTAATAAATCTCAGTTCCGCACAACATATAAATTGGTAGATAGTCGTGCAATGCAAAACAGGGGAAAGTCTCAGGTCTCAGCCCGTAGTCCCAATGTAAATATGCAATGAATGCAAGGGAAAGTCTCAAGTCTCGGCCCGCAGTCCCAATGTAAATATGTGATACGATGCAGGGGAAAGTCTCAGGTCTCAGCCCGCAGTCCCAATGTAAATATGCAATACAATACAAGGGAAAGTCTCAGGTAATAGCCCGCAGTCCCAATGTAAATATGTAATGAGAGACATATTTCAGATATAGCGTAATTTAAAAGTTTAGGAAAACAGTTGGCAAATATAGAGTAAAGTACTTAAACCAGTTCAACTAATAGTAACGAGTGGAAAACCAGGTAAAATTGTTTGACTTGATAAAATCTTAAGTCACTACTCAGTTAAACCAATAACAGAAATAATAGGAATTGAAGATGAAGTATGTCATAGAAGGAAACAATGGAATTAGCGAAAATATCCCGTGCACGTACTCGTCACCTCACGTACACGGGGTTTTTATATCAAAAATCAGTTATAAATGCCTAAGGGAAATTCCCCAACACAGAGTTAGGCAAGCTACTTACCTCGACTGCGCAACTCAACTCCGTACCACGCTCTTGCCACGAGTATCCAACTCCGGGTGGCCCGAATCTAATAAATTCGATTGCATAATATAAATAACACTTCAAGAAATCAAGATATCTAATTAAGTCGAAGCTAGTACGCGAAATTAGGAATTTGACCAAAACGCCCCTCGGGCCCACGTCTCGGAATCGGGTAAAATTTATATTTTCCGAATCCTTATTCACTCACGAGTCTAACCATATGTAAATCTCTCAAATCGGAGGTCAAACACCCAAATCAAACCCTAAAATTCAGTCAATGAAGTTTCTTCCCTTTTCCCCTTCTCTACTCAAGAAATTCGAAATTAAAGGTGGAAATTAAGATTAGATTCATGGGAATTGATCTATATAGGTTAGGAATCACTTACCCAAATTACCCAGCTGCAAAAGTCTCCAAGAATTGTCCTTCCCGAGCTCCAAAATTCGAAAGATGGTGAAAAAAATAACTTAAACCCTCGGAATTGGGTTTTAATAATCTGCCTAGGTAATTGTTCTATGCGTTCGCGGAGGGGCCACCGCAAACGCGAAGAGTAAAAATCTATGGCCCAGAAAATGACCTACGCGAACGCGGAGTAGGGCCTGCGAACGCGGTCAAATGATTCCCAACCCTCTGCGAACGCGGTCAATGCTTGCGAACGCGAAGGGTTATGACCCCTGACCACTGGGACCCCAGCTCAACTCTATGCGAACGCGATGGGACCCCTGCGTTCGCGATGAAGGACCTGACTAAGCTATGCAAACGCGTTCGTCTGACCGAGAACGCGAAGAACAAAATCCCTGGAGCCAAAATATAGCCTATGCGAACGCGGCCACCCCTCGCGAACGCATAGAAGGAAACCAGCAGCAGCAAAATCTGGTGTCTTCCTAAGTCCAAAACTAACTCGTTGAGCATCCGAAACAACCCCGGGGCCCCCGGGACCTTAACCAAACTTACCAACTGACCCAAATACCTTATTCAAACTTGGTCGGGCCTTAAAACACATCCCATAACATCAAAATCATCAATTATGCATAGATTCAAGCCTAAGAACTTAGGAATTTTCATGAATTCACATTCGACGCCGAAATACGTCAAAGCTCGTCCGAATGACCTCAAATTTTGCACACATGTCATAAATGACATTCCGGACCTGCTGTCGCTTTCGGAATTCCATTTCGATTCCGATATCAAAATCTCACCTATCGGCCGAAATCGCTGAAATTCTAACTTTCGCCAATTCAAGCCTAAATCTACACCCGATCTGGAAAACACATTCCGAACATGGTCCTAACCCCGAAATCACACAATAGAGCTAACGGAGTCGACGAAATTCCGTTCTGGATTTGTCTTCACACAGCTCTAGCTACGGCCCAATTTCTAAGGTTAAAATTCACCTTAAAGGGCTATACGACCAAAATCACTCTGAATTTTACCACTCAACGTTCCGACAAGTACCATTAACATAATAAGTCATGGGAGAATCAGTTATTAGGGGATCGGGGCGCTAATTCTCAAAATGACCGAGCGGGACGTTACAACATTGCTCGGGGTCCCTGAGGCCCTTGGAAATTTGACGTACCAGGATACCCCTATTGGACATTATGAGACTATGGAATCTTGGACTATTGGAAGACCTGGTATTTACAGGTTCACTTTGGGCCTACTCAGGCTCCCTATAGTATAGCTTTCATTTATTATGTAATTTATTTATTTATGGTCTGTAATAATAATCCTTGTAAACAGATATTGGAGAAATTAGTAGAAGGGGAGGGGTTCTTATATGATTTTTGTGAGGGAAACCGGGTAGAAATCATGCCTTTAGGTTTATTATGCTTACTTGCATTAGAAATCATGCCTTTAGGTCTGTTATGTTTACTTGCATTAAAAATCATGCCTTAGGTTTATTATGCGTACTTGCATTAGAAATCATGCCTTTAGGTTTATTATGCGTACTTGCATTAGAAATCATGCCTTTAGGTTTATTATGCTTACTTGCATTAGAAATCATGCCTTAGGTTTATTATGTTTACTTGCTTTAGAAATCATGCCTTTAGGTCTGTTATGTTTACTTGTATTAAAAATCATGCCTTAGGTTTATTATGTTTACTTGCTTTAGAAATCATGCCTTAGGTTTATTATGTTTACTTGATTTAGAAACCATGCTTTTAGGATTGTTTGGCATACTAGAAAATATGTTATAGGCCCATTACCTCATTTGTTACGAAATTCTATTTCTGCATAATCATGATCATCTAGAAACCCTGTTATTAAGTTATTACTCTAATCCTACCTAACAAAAATGTCCATTCTTTGTGTGCATTAGAAATCCCTCTTTAGGACTGTTATTTCATTCATTTTAAAGAACAATGTCTGCCTCGAATAAAATCAATAACTAGCCTGTCTATAACAGTGTTTAAAAGCAATTCCAACACCTAGATGTTATAGAGATAAACGTGTTCTGTAATGTAATATTCAGCACCTAGACCAGCATGCCTATAGGACTTAAACTGTTTTAAAGTGTTTTCCAGAATCCTAATTGCATATTAGACAACATGTTATAGGGTATCCCTGATCCACGCCTAGGCAAGACTGTAGGTAATCGAGATCTTATAAAAAATGATGAACTATGCTTTGTTTATTTGTGAACTGCCCAGATTCAACAGATTCTAAAATCAGTAGGCAAACTGATTAGGTTTCTATCGCCTCGCCTTAACATAATGTTGCATATTCTCTGCTTGTCATGCTCACCTAGATATCCTGTCCTAGGGTCTTTCTAAAAACATATGAAATCTTGTTGTTTGAGACGTGCTAATTATATGTTTATTTGTGGAGGTAAACATGAGCCCTTTAATTGTTTTCTTACTTGACAATCATGTTTGTTCTTTGTTGTCGCTTAAATTTTTCCTTTTGAACACCTTAGGGGGAATCCAGAACTACCTAAAATTAGAGGTCCTAAACACCTCCAGGGTCATAAGGAAGGGACAGGTACTGCACGCATAGATTTCGCTTAATTAAAACCGCATATATAACCACTAAGGGGAAGGGTAATTGAGTAGTAAAAGGATATGATGACTTGTGCGCTAATGCCATGTGTAACCCCTCTAGTTGAGGAAGGTTTATCGGGTATTGTACAAATGTGATCCTATAGGCTAATAAACTTAGGACTTCCCTATTTTTATACATATGTGTGCTTAGCTGCTTTATTTGTTAAATGACTAATTCACAAAATGAGTTTGGCCGGGACTTACCATTGTGGACCTCGAGGGGTGCCTAACACCTTCCCCTCAAGGCAATTTCAAGCCCTTACCCAATCTCTGGTAACACAAATCGGTTTTTATGAGTTACTTGCAATAGGTGCCCCAACGCACCTTAATCCGTTAGATGGAAACTCTTCAACTTCTGTACCCCTTTCCCAAAAGGAAACGAGTTGTCTCAATGAATGTCGAAACCCTGACTTCCACTGCGAAGGGGAAAAAAAGGGATGCGATAGCGGTCGTCATCAATACTCGAGAACAGAGCCTTGCTGGCCCGGCGCATGAGCTTGATCAGTCCCTTCCCCATAAAAGATTTGGGGACTGTATAAGCGTAGAAGATGGTCGATGGTGAACGAGCAGCCATCGATTGTGCTCATGACAAACCGGGGGAGGATCACAATCCTCTAGAGTAAAGGAAGAATATGACCGAGGAATACCTCGTACCTCTTGAAAAATTCGACGATGACCGGGTCCATCGAGCCCAATGTAAAGGGATAAGTGTAAACACTTTGGTATCCCTCGATATGGGTAGTGATGGCTTCATCGGGGTCGAGAAGCACTACGTGGTTGTCAACCCAATTGCAATCCTTTTTTAGTGTAGAGAGGACTTCTTCAGTGATCGAGCATATGTATCTCGAGACCTCCGCATACAGGCCTTGTACGGAGGAAGGTTTTTCAACCTTGAAATCATCGGTTACCGAGCATCCTCCAGGGACGAACATTGTCAAAGGGGGCTTCAATACTGGTTCATCGACGGCAGTATGCGAAACAGTTCTTTCGTCCTCGTTAACCGGCCGCAAAAAAGAAGAGTATTCTTTTTGGGGAACGGTTTTTGAAGTCTTTGCCATTTCTTTAAAAATAGAGGAAGAGAGGAAGACAAAGGAGTGCACTTGTTGGATTGAGATGGAAATGAACAAGAGTTCTTGCAAAGGATCTCAAATAACCAAAGTATAACTGCTATAAAGTATTGAAATTTTGAAGGTACGATGGTAGAAGGTCTTGATGTAAAGTTAGAATGAACAAAGGAACATGCATTTATAGCATTTCTGTGGCGGTTCACATCCAGGAATGGACGAGCATCGGCTGACATGCATTTACTGCCATTAAGTTGACTGACTAGATGTTTCGTTTGTTTCGTCGTTTCTGTCATGGGGTATCGAAGTAAGAATCGGAAGCTCATGTTGTTTATCATCGTCTACTGTCCAAAAAATGAGGGGACTATCTGTATACGATAAAAACTGATCCCGCCTACGACATGATATGTCAGGATCGGAACATGGAAATAAAGGACTGAAGATCAACCCCAAGTCCCTCCAGGCTAGAACCCCGGGGCAGAACACCTTCCTTGGAGAACATCAAGGTCGTGATCCCGGAATAGATCCTAGCCCCGAACGAGCTTGGTGACATTTTTATCATAGCCAACAGAAGACCGAAATATCCTTGACCGATCGGATATTGCGGCGGGAATCCCAACCCGTATCAATAAGGAACCGATAATCAGTAAATCAAGAGATGTTTTACCTTTTTATAAAAATGTAACTAAAGTAGGACTCCTCTACTATATAAAGCGGTTCTGATGATTCATAGAGTACATTGTAACACTTATTCCAAAGTAATATATTATTATTATTTTTCTCTTTAAGCTCGTATTCTTCTGTATCTTGATACCGATCGAAGTGCATCCGGTCCGAGGGTGACTAACCCTCCAAGACTGAAGTTGTCCAATTCGTGTTGTTTGAATTTATTTTATCAGTGTTTATTTCAATTGCAACTTAATTTATCACTTTGTGTCAAGTTAATCCACTTATCTTTAAAACCACTTACAAATTCAATTAATATCCGATTTTGAGCGTAAACAAGTTATATAACAAAATCAAGGGTAAATTTTATAAATGGTCATATAATTATGTCCCCCCCCCCCCCCCC
>ML271895.1:0-15534 GCA_005239495.1 Nicotiana undulata | reverse complement strand
CATAAAATTTTCCCCCCCCCCCCCCCCAAATTAGATAACTATATTATCTAACACAAAAATCACAAGACTTTGAGCTACTAACACAAAAGTCACAATTGCCAGAAAATTTAAGTATCAGATGCAACATTTTTTTACTTCATTTTTTCTAATTGAAAAAAGGAATAAATTGTCCCTTGTACTATGGTCGAATTTTTATCCACACACCTATTTTAGGAAAGTTGGGTCTTCCGGTAATTATAACCTTTTTGTTAATAGGTCAAGGTTTTGTGATCTTTGTACTAGAAAATATAGTTATGTGACTTGGGTGAAAAAATGATTACGCTTACATAACTATTTGTGAAATTTAAACTTGTGATTTATGGTTTAAAATTGTATCTCTTGACCACTTCTAGATTTTTTTTTGTTCTTTTAAATAGTGAAAGATCTTTTCTTTAGGGCTTGTTCTTACAAATTACAAAACAAGACAATTTTAGATGGGCTTATATGGTTAAAAATGAGCTCGTATTCGATGTTACATCAAATCAAAAAATGTATACTATTAAGAGATGTATGAGATAAATGAGATTTTTCTATACTTAACATGAGGTCTGGGATTTAAGCACAGGGAATGAAATTTCATTCGCTAGGGAGCGCTTCCCCTTATATAAGCTCTACAGAGCGCAATTTAAATTAGTTGGGTAGTGACTTCTGGACACCATATGGTTAAACCGAAAAAAGATGCATGACATATCTCTGTACTGGTGTCTCTCCTCCTCGACACCATGTTGCCTTCTTTTGTAATAGCTTTCATTAATACAATCAAGCTTTCTTTCAATTCTCATTATTCTTCTCTCAATTGTTCTTGACATTGGTTTTCCCGTACGACACTGACAATCTCGTCTAGCGTACGGAGGGGACCTCACTTGGCGGACAACAACTACACTGACATCAGTTGCCTAGCCTCACTCCCTTCCAAGGAATCTCAGGAAGGCGTCGTGTAACAGTTCGTATCAAAGCCTAGGCTCGACATCGGACAAGGGAACGCATTAACATTACCACCATTTCTACCCATGGTGAATCATGGGGACCGCATTGCGGCCCTTGAAGAGACGGTTGACGTATTATGACCGATCGTGGATACGGTGCCGGAACTAAGAACCAGCCTAGTGCAAAGGTGGGACGACCTGGACCGCAGAATCATCCAGGACGAAGTTTACATAGAAAACATCAGCCGCGACTATGAAGGAGACCGGCAAACGGAAGCTACCGAGGCAGCCAAAATATTTGGTAAATTTGAGGGCCTTCAACAGGAGCGCGCAAAGGATTTAACCTACAGGGCACAAGAGGCAGACAGGGTGACCTCCATGCAGCAACTATAGACAACTTGACAAGCTAGCTCAATGTTATCAATGCTGCTCTACAAGGCTTGCTTCGAGGAGGTGGAAATCAAACCGGGAGTGTTTTGTGAACCTCGCTCCCATGGCATAAAAGCTTAAAATTCCTGAGCCAAAGCCATACAGTGGAACTTGGAATGCTAAAGAAGTGGAAAATTTCATCTTCGACATCGAGCATTACTTCGATGCCGTGGGAGACCTAGAAGAAGACAAAAAGGTAGAAATTGCTGCCATGCATCTTCTAGGTGATGCTAAACTCTGGTGGCGGGTGAAGTACGAAGCCATCAGGGCCAGTGAAGATGCTCGGGAGACATGGGCGGAACAGAAGGCAGCCATACGCCTGCAGTTCTTCCCCGAAAATATTAAGTACAATGCAAGGAGAAAACTACGGGAGCTCCGCCAGACCAAATCAGTGCGCGACTACGTGCGAGAATTCTCTGCACTCATGCTGAACATCCGTGACATGGGGGACAAAGACAAGCTCTTCACATTACTGGAAGGGTTGAAACCTTATGCCCGCATGGAGCTGCAATGACAAAGGGTAGATATCCTATCCAAGTCAATCCAAGCAGCGGAATACCTTGGGGACTATCAAGTGGAAACTCGGAAGGATAGGCCTCAACCGCCTGTCTGATTGGGATACAAAGGAGGCTAGCCTAACAATGGTGTCCCTAGCAGAAGATGGGGAGATCGGAGTGTAGCCAAATCTAAGGCTCCTTCCTCAGGCAGCAACAATGCTGTGTCAAACAACAATGATCGGGGGAGAAAGCCCCCTTTAGGATGCAGTCCTTTCGGTGGGCCACATTGGAGTAATGAATGACCACATGAATAGATGAATGCCCATCAAGCTTTTGATGATGGGACGGATGACGAAGCAGATGATGCGGAGCAAACCGAACCAGTCAATGCCTTTAATGCAATTGTTGGTTCTATTTCTGAGACATTAGCGGGAACCAGTGCTGGTATCCGTAAGAAGAAGGACCCCTGCCCAATCACCAAGAAAGGGAAAAAGAAGACGAATGAGGGGACTCCTCTTAAAAAAGAGAGGAACTTGATGTTCATTGAACTGAAGGTAAATGGCAAGCCCATTCTGGCGATGATAGATACAGGTGCTACCCACAACTACTTAGCCTCAACTCAGGTGGAGCGCCTTGGTATAGTTGTAGGAAAGGTAAGAGTTCATGTCAAGGCTATCAACTCACCTCCTCAGCCGGTGGGTGGAAAAGCCAAAGAAGTACCAGTGAAGATGGGTCCTTATGAAGGAAAATTCAACTTGCGCGTGGTGATCATAGATGACTTCGAGTTGATAGTTGGACTGGAATTCTTGAGGCAAACCAACACCATGCTCGTACCATATGCAGAAATGATTCTGATGATGGAAGCAAACAGGTCGAAGCCCTGCATTATCCAGTGCATGCCCTTGAAGATGGCCGCTGAGAACATCTCGGCCTTGCAACTGAAAAAGGGAGTCAAGAGACATGAACCTACATTCCTGGCTACCCTATGCATTGAAGAGGTAGAACACTCATCGGGTCCCATTCCTACACCCGTAAAGGATATACTACTGGAATTTGAAGACGTCATACCACAGGAGATGCCAAAGCGACCTCTTGCCTAGGCGCACTGTGGACCATGAGATTTAGTTGGTGTCGGGTGCGAAGCCACCTGCCCGTGCGCCTTATAGAATGTCACAACCTGAACTCACCGAGCTTCATAGATAATTGACGGAGAAACTAGACACATGGATCATTGTACCCTCCAAGTCCCCATATAGGTCCCCTATGCTGTTCCAAAAGAAACATGATGGTACTCTACGACTCTGTGTGGATTATCAGGCTCTGAATAAAATCACTGTGAAGAACAAGTATCCTATTCCGCTCATGGAAGACTTGTTCGATAGATTTGGTAGTGCAACGGTGTTCACGAAAATTGATCTGAAGACAGGGTATTGGCAAGTCCGGATTGCTGAGGGTAATGAACACAAGACGACTTGTGTGACAAGGTATGGGTTGTTCGACGTCCTAGTTATGTTGTTCGGCTTGACTAATGCTCCAGCCACATTTTGCACCCTGATGAACCAAGTCTTCCGATAGTATATTGACGAATTCTTGGTGGTCTATTTGGATGACATCATGGTTTATAGCCAAGCACTAGAAGAACACCTAGAGCACTTGCGGAAGGTCCTAGCCCGGTTGCGGGAACACAAATTATATGCTAATCTATCCAAGTGCTCCTTTGCTAAAACACAGATTGACTTTCTCGGACATGTCATTGAGGAAGGGCGGATCAAAATGGATTAGCAAAAGATTCAAGCTATCACAGATTGGCCGCCGCCCAAGGATATCCACGCCTTGAGGGCGTTCCTTGGCCTATGCAATTTATATCGGCGATTTGTGAAACATTACTCCCTCATCACAGTTCCATTGACAGAACTCTTCAAGAAGGTCACGCCTTGGAATTGGGGTCCTAGGCGAGCGGAGGCCTTCAACACATTAAAAGCGGCTATGTCTAGTAGCCCCGTCTTGGCCCTCCCTGATTTGGCCAAGTCGTTCAAGGTACAAACGGATGCTTCTGACTATGCTCTTGGCGGGGTCTTACTACAAGACGGGCATCCTGAAGCATACGAGAGGCGAAAGCTAAAGGATGCAGAGCGGCGCTATGCCGCCCATGAGAAAGAACTACTGGTTGTCGTACATTTCTTACGCCTTTGGAGGCATTATCTGTTGGGATCCCGTTTGTGGTCAAGACAGACAACACAGTTATTAGTCATTTCATGACCCAGTCAAAGCTGAATGGCCGACAGGCCCAGTGGTAGGAATTCCTAGCAGAATTTCACTTTAACCTGGAGTACTGAAGTGGGAAGACTAATCATGTTGTTGATGCGCTCAGTCGGAGCGCTGACCTAGCATCAGTATGCCTACTCTCCACCCTAAGGGGGAGCGAAGTAGCTACCACCATAAAAGACCAGATACAGGATCTACTCATCAAGGATCCTGCTGCACAGTATTTGGTTGATCAGTAGGACAGGGCAAAACTCGAAAGTTCTACATGGATTATGGGTTCTTGAAGGTAAAAGGGAACTAGCTTTATGTTCCTAAAGGAGGAGATATGAGAAGGACTCTTCTGGCGGAATGTCATGACACTCTGTGGGCCGGCCATCCCGGTGAAGAACGCACCATGGCATTACTTCTCCATGCATATTATTTGCCTCAAATGGCCGATGATGTCGCTCAATATGTGAGGACTTGTATAGTATGCCAGAAGGACAAGTCCGACCGCTTGACACAAGCGGGACTCTTGGAACCACTAGCTGTTCCAAAGAGACCTTGGGAAAGCGTGTATCTAGATTTCATCACCGGATTGCCCAAGGTCGTAGATCTCACAACTATCTTGGTTGTGGTGGATCGATTTTCCAAGTATGCCACCTTTATTACATCCCCACAATATATATCAGCACAAAATACAACTCGACTCATCTTCTTTCATGTCGTCAAGAATTGGGGTCTGCCCAAAGACATCGTTAGTGATCGCGATTCACGCTTCACTAGCAACTTTTGGACCCAACTATTTAAGTGCCTCGGGTCAAAATTGAGTCATAGCTAAAGTTTTCATTCGCAATCTGATGTCCATACATAGAGGTTCAATGGAATGTTGGAGGAATATCTCTGCCACTTTGTTACCGGATCGCAGAAGAATTGGGTGAAGCTTTTGGATGCTGCTCAACCGTGGTTCAATTCACAAAAGAGCTCTAGTACAAACAAAAGCGCTTTTGAAATTGTTATCGGGCAACAACCGCTACTCCCACACACCGTGAATGCACCAAACATGGAAAAATCTCCTTGTGGTGCTAGCTTCTCAAAAGAATGGAAGAGAAATTTGGATATAGTGCGGAGCTATCTTGTCAAAGCCCAAAAGCGGATGAAGAGGCATGCTGGTCAGAATCACCGCTTTATTGAATACCAAGTAGGAGACAAAGTGATGGTCAAAATCCCAAAGCGGTACTTGTTTGCAGGGGTCCATGACCCTTGTCTATTGCAAAAATACATAGGACCTTTGTCCATTGAAAGGCGCATTGGGAAAGTTTCATACCGGGTGGATACCTCAGCTTGGTGGAAAATCCATCTCGTCTTCCATGTCAGCCTTCTAAACCTTTTCGGGAAGACACGGAGGATCCTTCACGGAGCCAACTCACTATACCCGGTATTCGAGGCCCCAATTCAATCGGGAATAGGCGTGCTGAAGCTATTCTTGATGATCGGGGAATTCATGCCTCAAGGAAGGATCACCAAGAGTTCTTGGTGAAATGGCAAGGGTGTGATGCATAGGAGAATACTTGGGAGAGGGGAACAAACCTCAAAGCCTACAAGAGCCTAATTGAAAATTATTTTGCAAGTAAGGCGCAGAGGACGTTGCCAACTCGGGTGGGGGAGAATGTCATGGGCAACTTTCCATCCATGCCCCATGACCCCTTGGACGCGCCCCGTGGCGTCCTGGCAAAGCCTCCCAACGCCTAGCGCCACGGACAACACCGTGGTCTTATCCGCGCCAAGTGACAAGTGTGCATGTGCCTCTGTCGCCCCACCGATATCCCTCGCTAGCGCCTAGCCGCAAGCAGCTGCCAACAGCGCCGCGCGCGCAGATCGTGATGCATGATCGAAAGTGTTCCTGTTTCAATTTAATCAATATAATTAATTTTAATTTCAAAATAAAATGATTAATCTTCGTTTTAAATATATTTTACAAAAAACTTTGTGCAGCAAATTATTTATTTGACAGTATCAATAATTTTTGACAAGTTGTTGAAGAAAGTATTTTGTAGTCCTGCCAACAGACAGAAAGTGAGATGTACATTGGAGAAACTTGCTGTTACCAGCAAATGAATACACCTTGTATTCTTACCAAAACCACACATATTATTTTAACCTTTTTTTTGTGTATTTTGTATTTGGTATATTTTTAATAAACTACCAGAGTTTAGATGAAGGTACAGAAATATGAGCTGTTCTGGCATTACCTTATTTGTTACTCTTTTGTTTTTCGTTGGCATTTTGATCATTGCAAAAGACAAGTCACCTTAAATAAATAAGAAAATCATCCAATTCTATTTTATTTTTGTATGGATGTAAAATACATGGAGTAACAAGGAAGGATCCTAGAAGACCATTATATATAAACTTCATTGTATTTTTTTCTTATTCGATGGAAGAGTCTAATTACTGTTTTTCTGTTATTTTACTTTATAGGGTAGGGTCACCGTGCTTAAGTGGGGGCATTTGTATTGAGGGTGATTAATTTAAATTCACGATGGTTAAAGTCTATTAGAAGGAGAAAATGTTTTCTATCAAAATCTTTTTCATACCTAAAGATCGAACCCGAGACGTTTGTTAAAGATAGGAAATCCTATTCACCGCACTAGCTAAACTTTGATGGTAATGAACTCTATTTCTAAGTAAAATTTAACCAATTTTATCCACCATTAACTATACTAGCAAATAAGATATAAGTTTAATAAAAATAAATAAAAGAAAAGAAGATACAAAAATCCATGAGCCACTATATTAATCCTACTACTATAACCTAATAATACTAGGAATCTGTAGATAAGATGACGTAGCTTTGATGTTTGACTGAAGAATTCTGTATTATATTAATAGCTCTTCTGTCATCTTGAAAATGATCTTGATTTTAGCCATTCCCAAATTATTTGAGATTTCTTAATTCGTTTTTCTACTTGCATACGTCAAGTGACAACCCAAATGTACTCATATATCTCTACAATTAAACGATAAATAATATCCCACAATATGTACTCTATTTTTTTCCACTCCGAGTTTAAACAGGTGCCCGTTGATAAGGATTTGCATTGCGTAAAGTCCACTAAAGAAAAAAAAATATTTCTAAGATTTTTTATATTAATTAAGGATAAATGAATTTTATTATCCCACCACAACCCGATGGTAATCACTTTATCATTATTAGATGTAACATAACATACATTATGTGTTATTTGTATATTATGCCCCTTTACATATCAATAACATATTGCAAGAACATAGACAAAAGTCACATAGTATACACTATCACTGTAAATATAATTTGTACCCAAACAAAATTTCTTATTCCAAGGCCGTAGATGGCTCATTAAATAGCAACACGAGTCTTAAACTTGACTTATCAAAATATAAGTTTTGATGGGTATTTATTGAGATTAGTAGTTAGCCTAAAACAACTTAGTAGCTAGTTGAGCAGTTAAGTTGTTAGTCATTAGTTGACAGTTAGGATGTGAGCTGTCCAATTAGTTGGTTATTAGATTTAATTATAAATAGTGTTGTACAGTGTTGTTCGTTACAATCAATACAACAGTAGCTTCTTCTCAAGATATCCTCTTTGTGCTTCCTTGGATGAGCTGAGTAATAGAGCTCCATACAGTGAGAAAATCAATTTGGTATCAGAGCAGTGATTCGATCGTATGCTTGTTGTGAGTTCTTTTTTCAGTAACAATTTCGTGATTAGCTCTTCTTCAATTTCTTCTTCGCTACGAGATCTCTCTGTTCTGCGGCAATGGCCAATGATGAAGAAGTCGAAGAGAAAATTGATCATACACATCCTTTGTATGTTCATCCTTCTGATACACCGGGTTCGATCTTAATCCCGGTGAAATTAACAGCATCTGAGAATTATGGGCTTTGGCGAAGGTCAGTGCGAATTGCACTCCAAGCTGAGCGAAAACTGAGGTTCGTGACTGTTACATGTAGAAAGGATCAATTTAGGATTGAATTGCATGAGGATTGGGAAACCTGTAACGCAATTGTCCCGTCTTGAATCATGAACACTGTATCGCCGGACCTACTTAGTGGAATTGTGTGTGCATCACATGCTCATTTGGTTTGGAAGGATCTGATGGAACGTTTTGATAAGGTGAATCGTGTTCGCAGCTTCCAGTTACATAGGGAGATTGCCACAATTTTGCAAGGGGCTGACTGAGTAGCAACCTATTTCACCAAGTAGAAGGAACTTTGGGCAGAGTATGATGCCCTTGTTCATTCTCCTGGTTGTGACTGTCCTATGTCGAGGGACTACATTGAGCATTTGCAGCAACAGAGATTGCTCCAATTTCTCTGTGATGACCCAAAGGGTGTTCTTATGTTTTAGAATTCGATTATACGCTATTTAGCTTTAAAAATCTCATTTTACCCTCCTCGATTTGCGTGCACAGTCCGGGCGTATTTCCGGAAAGCTTTTATGTTGAAAAATGATGAAAATAATAATTTTTACCTTAAAAATTGATTTTAGTTGACTTCGGTCAACGTTTTGAGTACACGGACCCAGACCAGTATTTTGACGGTCTGGGTATATCCGTAATGAAATATGGGACCTGGGCGTATGACTGGAATAGAATTCTGAGGTCCCTAGCTCGAGATATGAATATTTGTTAAAAATTGAAAGACTGAAAATCTAATGATTTTAAGAATTTGGTTAATGTTTGATCTTGTTGGTATCGGGTATGTATTTTGGTTTCGGAGTCCGGTACAAGTCTGTTATGATATTTATTACTTGTCTGTGAAATTTGGTGAGAAACGGAATTGGTTTGTCGTGATTCGGACATTCAGTTGTGAAAATAGAGCTTTTGAAGCTTTCTTGAAAATTTCATTCAATTTGGTGTTAAATTCGTAGTCTAGGTGTTATTTTGGCGATTTGATCGTGCGAGCAAGTTCGTATGATGTTTTAGGACTTGTGTGCATGTTTTGTTTGGAGCCCTGAGGGCTCAGGTGAATTTTGGATAGCCTACGGTATGTTTTAAACTTAGAAAATCTGGTTTTGGTGCTTCAGTTGTCATCTGGTTTTTCTTCTTCGCGTTCGCGAAGGAACTCTCGCGAACGCAAAGAGTGAACTGTACTGAGTGGAAAATTTCTTCTTGGCAAACGCAAAGTATAGGTCGCGAATGCGGAGCAACGGGGGCATTACCCTTCGCGAATGCTACCAGTCTATCGCGAACACGAAGACAAGGGACCTGAGAGAGGGGAAGTGACCATACTCATCGTGAACGCGACACATGGCTCGCGAACACGTAAGCTAATTGAGTAGCGGCTTCGCGATCGCGGCAGGCCCTTCGCGAAAGCGAAGAAGGCCTGACGCATGTGACTAAAAACAGAACAGTGACGGGATTTCTCCCAAAATTTCATAACTCTTTCATTAGAACTCGACCTAGGAGCGATTTTGAAGGAAAACACAACACCAAATCATAGGTTTGTACTCTTTAACTCATTTTCTTCCATTTCTAACATCACCCATTAAATTCCTAGTCTTAAACCTTGTTCTTTCATGGTAGAAATTAGGGATTTTGGAAGAATTGGGGGGTTTTTGCAAATTGGGCATTTAGACCTCAATTTGGGGTCGGATTCCGAAACTAATTACATATTCGGGCTCGGGGGTGAACGGGTTTTGGTCCGAATCTCGAGTTTTGACCAAGCGGGCCCGGGGGTCGATTTTTTACTTTTTGGGGGAAAGTTTGGGAAACCTAAATTTATGTATTGAAATTGATCTCTTGAGCAATATTTGAAATTAAGTTAATTATGGCTAGATACGAGTGGTTTGGAGGTGGAATCTAGAGGAAAAACGGTAATTGAGCAGTGAGTGTCCTGTGGATCAAGGTAAGTGTTGTGTCTAACCTTGACTTGAGAGATTAGGAATCTTTGTCTTAATTGCTATATGAAAAATCATGTGAGCGGAGTATTTATGAGGTGACGAGGACCTATGCGCCGCCAATTTATCTGTTTTTGCATGTTTCTTTCCGTTCTCATTATATAGTTTCTTCGCTGCTTTAATTGTTACCTGTCTACATGTAATTCCACGCCAAATTGCTACCTGTTAGATATTGTGCTCCCCTTGTTGAAGATATTTGTTTTCCCGTAGATTCATTGGTCCCCGTCTTTTGCTTAAGTTGTTCTTATTGGCATTTTTGTGGTATCCTGGTTTGGTCTCGCTGAGTAGTATTATTTGTGTAGAGTTTTATTGATTATAGGTTCTCAGTTGCCTTGTTATAAATTTTAAGTGTTGGTAAGGGCCTTGTGTTAATTTTGTGAAACTTTTATAAACCCTGTGTAATTGATATGAATATGGTGGGATCGGGTTGCATGCCGCAACAGGTGGAGTAAGTGTGATAAATTGAGGAGGAATAATGGTGAATTGCTATTATACGGTGGGATCGGGTTGCACGCCACAACAAGTGTAATAACGGTGAAATATGGTGATATAAGGGTGAATCGTGATTGTGTTTGTTTACTATATGGTGGGATCGGGTTGCGCGCCGCAACACTTCATTTATATTTTGTTATTTATGTTATTAAGAAGAAATAAGGGTAGATTTTGATATGTACGGTGGGATCGGGTTGCGCGCCACAACAATTTATATGTTTATGTGTTTTCTTCGACTGTGTAAGTTATTCGGTAGTTTTGCATTTCACTTAAGGATTGGTTATAGCTGAATACTGATGAGATACGTTGAGTTCTGTATTTATTCCCTGCAAGTTACTGTTTTTACATTATTCTGCTTTCTTTTCTATCTTATTATTCAATGTATGCCGCTTATATTATGAGTGTCCCGCCGTAGCCTTGTCACTCCTTCGTCGAGGTTAGGCTCGACACTTACTAGTATGTGGGTCAGTTGTACTGATACTGCACTCTTCACTTCCTGTGTAGATTTTAGAGCAGGTAGTGGCTGATTGAGAGGTTGGCTACAGGTTATACAGCTTGAAGACCCAAGGTAGTCCTGATGGCGTCCGCAGGCCCTGGCGTCCCCTTCTACACTTCAATACTTACTATTTTTCTTTATTTCCCAACAGTTGTAATTTCTTTCAGACAGATGTTTGTAAAAAAATTAGCGTGTTCATGAATTGTGACTCCGGATTCTGGGTAGAAGTAGCATGTAAATGAAATAGATATTTATACATCTTCACATTTATTTCGCTTCATTTTGCTTGTTTACTGATAATTACTACAAATGGAAAGAATTGGTTAAATAACCTCTAACATTGGCGTGCCTGGCAAGTGTGATAGCTATCACGGTCTCGACGGTAGGAATTTCGGGTCGTTACAAGGTTGTATCAGAGCACTAGGTTGCCTAGGTCTCACAATTCACGGACAAGCTTAGTAGAGTCTGGGGGATCGGTACGGAGACGTCTGTACTTATCTTCCAGAGACTATGAATTTTAGGAACAAATATCATTTTTATTCAACTGTGTCGTGCGATTTTGTTTTTTCAATACTGATTGAACTCTCCTATTCTTATTCTCTCGCAGATGGCGATAACGTGTATTGCTTCTTCAGTTGAGCAGCAGCTCCTACGAGGGGCAGAGGTCGAGGCCGAGGCCGTGCCAGAGGACGAGGCAGGGGCAGGACTCAGCCTAGAGCCCGAGCAGCAGCC
Source organism: Nicotiana undulata (assembly GCA_005239495.1). Lineage (NCBI taxonomy): Eukaryota > Viridiplantae > Streptophyta > Magnoliopsida > Solanales > Solanaceae > Nicotiana > Nicotiana undulata. The sequence goes on along the minus strand of ML271895.1, from coordinate 3,738 downwards.
CCAGCTAGCCTCAGGTAGAGTTCGATGAGGAGGTTCCATCTCAGACTATTCTTGTCGGACCAGCTCAGGTCCTAGAGGGGTTTATAACCACACCCCAGTGCTTCAGGATGCTTTGGTCCGATTGGTGGGATTTATGGAGAGTGTGTCCCAGACTGGCGCATTTTCCATGGCACCAGCCGTATCTCAGGCTGGAGGAGGAGCCCAGACTCCTGCTACTCACACTCCCGAGCAGATGGCTCCCCATTTTTAGCCTCCAACAGCTCATCCAGTCGGAGTACTTCAGCCGGTTGCTGAGGCACAACCCGGTGATGGGTCAGCTATGTCTTCTGAGGCCTTATGGAGATTGGATAGGTTTACCAAGATCTTTCTAGTTCATTACAGTGGTGCTACTTCAGAGGATCCCCAGGAGTATCTTGACAGCTGTCACGAGGTTCTTCGGAACATGGGTATATTAGAGAACAATGGGGTCGACTTTGCTGCTTTTCAGATGACTGGTTCAGCCAAGAAATGGTTGAGGGATTATTTGTTGACCAGACCAGCTGGGTCGCCTGCTCTTACTTAGGACCAGTTCTCACAACTCTTCTTAGAGAAGTTTCTGCCTATCACCTTGAGAGAGGAGCGTTTCCGTCAGTTCGAGCGTCTACAGTAGGGAAGCATGACTGTTACTGAGTATGAGACCCGTTTTGTGGATTTGGCCCATCGTACTATTCTTCTACTTCCTATTGAGGGAGATATAGGGTGAGGAGGTTTATTGAGGGACTTGCTCAGCCTATTAGATTGTAGATGGCTAAGGAGACTGGGAGCGAGATTTCTTTTCAAGATGTGGCCAATGTCACCAGACGAGTCGAGATGGTTCTTGAACAAGGAGGTCAGGGGTCAGACAAGAGACCTCATCATTTCGATGGATTCAGCGGCGCCTCATCTGGAGGCAGGGGTAATTTGGTAGAGGCCATCCTCCCAGGTTGTTCCATTCAACGCTTCAAGCATCCCACAAATCTTCATGGAGTCGTGGTTCTTATGTACCTCCTCCTGGGCAGCCAGCCTATAGTGCACCGCCAGCTCCTATCAGTGAACCTCATATTCAGTGTTATTACCGTGGTTAGCCGACCCGTTTGGATCAGTCTTAGTTTCACAACCATAATATCAGGATGGATGATTCGAGTGTGGTGGTTATAGGTATATCAGGAGGAGCTATACGAGATTATTGGGTGTTCAGCCAAAGCATCGGAGTTCTTGTGCTATGGTTTCGGCACCAGTTGCTGCACCGCCTGCTCAGCCAGCTAGAGGCAGGGGTCAGACAGCTAGAGGTAGGGCCTAGATTTTTAGAGGTGGAGGTCAGGCCGTTAGAGGTGGAGGCCCGCCGGCTAGAATCCGTCCTAGGGATATTGTTCAGAGTGGTAGGGCCCAGTCCCGATGCTATGCTTTTCTAGCCAGATCTAAGGCTGGGTCATCTGATGTTGTTATTACAGGTACTGTTTCAGTTTGTAGTAGAGATGCTTCAGTTCTATTTGATTCGGGGTCTGCATGCTCCTATGTGTCCTCTTATTTTGCTTCATATTTGGTTGTGCCTCGTGATTCTTTAAGTGCCCCTGTATATGTGTCTACACCTGTGGAGGATGCTATTATCGTAGATAGTATATATTGTTTGTGTGTGGTCACTATTGGGAGTCTTGAGACCAGTGTAGACCTTCTACTCCTAGGTATGATGGATTTCGATGTTATATTGGGTATGGATTGGTTGTCACCTTATCACGCTATTTTGGACTGTCACGCCTATACATTGACCTTAGCCTTGCCGGGGTTGCCTCGATTAGAGTGGAGAGGGACTCTTGTCTATTCTACCATCAGGGTTATTTCTATATGAAGGCTCGACGTATGGTCGAGAAGAGGTGTTTGGCCTATTTGGCTTATGTTCGTGATTCTAGTGCGGAGGTGCTTCTATGGATTCTGTGCCTATTATTCGTGAGTTTCCAGAGGTATTCCCTGCAGACCTTCCGGGGATGCCACCCGACAGAGATATTGATTTTTGTATTGATTTGGCTCGGGGCACTCAGCCCATTTCCATTCCTCCATACCGGATGGCCCCACCAGAGTTGAAGGAATTGAAGGAATAGTTGCAGGATTTGCTTGATAAGGGCTTCATTAGACCTAGTGTCTCGCCCTGGGGTGCACCGATTTTGTTTGTGAAGAAGAAGGATGGGTCTATGAGGATGTGTATAGATTATGGCAGTTAAACAAAGTCACCATCAAGAACAAGTATCCGTTGCCGATGATTGATGATTTATTTTATCAGCTTCAGGGTGCCAAAGTGTTTTCGAAGATTGATTTGAGATCTGGCTACCATTAGTTGAGGATTAGGGCATCTAATGTCCCTAAGACAGCTTTTCAGACGCGGTATGAGCACTATGAGTTTCTGGTGATGTCCTTTGGGTTGACCAATGCCTCATCAACATTTATGGATTTGATGAACCGAGTGTTAAATCCTTATTTGGATTCCTTTGTGATTGTGTTTATTGATGACATCTTGATATACTTCCGCATTCGGGAGGAGCATGAGCAGCACCTTAGGATAGTGCCCCAGACACTAAGGGACATCCAGTTGTATGCTAAATTTATGAAGTGCGAGTTTTTGTTGGATTCAGTCGCTTTCTTGGGCCGCATCAGGCCTAGCCAGAAGTGCATAAATACGTGGCTGACCTCTACCTGCTCAACCTCCCCCTCTAGGACAGCCTTTAGCTGCCTGACCACCACCCCTAGCGGCCTAGGTAGGTGGTGAAGTGACTGGGGCTGAAACCGAGGGCTGAGCCCTCTGCTGAGATGTACTACTAGGACGACGGGGACACTGCCTCCACCCATGTCCGAACTCTCCACACTCATAACAAGTACCTGAAGCCAGAGATGAAAACTGGCGAGAACCTCTGTCACCCTGATAACCACCAGACGGAACATGCATTAAAAAGCCCTGATAAGATGATGCTCAGGCGGAGCTCTGAGCTGGAAGGGCACTAAAAGATAAACATCCCTGATGAGCATTGCNTCTCATAAGCATGTGTGGCTAACTCAGAAAACCTCATCTCGTACTGGGTGACTGATAATTCTCCCTGGCGCAGCTGCTTAACTGCCTACGTTTCTCCTCTCTGTGGGACTGAGGAACGTATTTCTCCAAAAAAGTCATGGAAAACTGCTTCCAAGTGAGAGGTGCTGAACCAACCGGCCTACGCCTCTCGAATGACTCCAACCAAGTAAAAGCAGCACCCGCAAACTGAAATGTAACAAACGAGACCCCACTGGTCTCCAAAATACACGCAGTACACCTCTAGCATTTATCAAGAAAACCTAGGGCATCCTCACCCTCTGTACCGCTGAAAGTTGGAGGCTTAAGTCTGCTGAACCTCTCCAACCTACGTTGCTTATCCTCAGGCATAGCAGCGACCACAAAATCCTGAGCTTGAGCAACCGGCTGAACTGGAGCAGCTCTTGGTGGCTGAATACCTCGTACAACCTGCTCAGGTGTCCGGGCAGCTGGAGTCTGATTGCCTCCCCGGCCTGAGCTGCAGTGGCAGTAGTAAACATAGCAACTGCCTTAGCCAAACTGGAACACACCGTCAATATCTGAGCCAAGGTCTCCTGAAGACCCGGAATAACAATAGGCACTGCCGGTGCCTGAGCTTGTATCGCTGGAGCACCATCGGCGGGAACCTGATCCTGAACGATAGGGGGATCCTGTGGTACCACCCC